>CAJHNH020002735.1:362500-370000 GCA_905116865.2 Candidula unifasciata
CAGCTGACATTTCATCACCGAGCAACTCACGATGCATTTGTTTGTTTATAATGTAATGAGATACTTTGCTTAACTCCGCGTTTCCCTTCCCGGTGTTACACTCACACACTGCACCAGTTGTTACTTGCAAGATGTCTGATGTATCAGCCTGCCCACATGTAATTTCTCCCCAGCTTCAAAACCATTGTTAGTCGCATTTTCTTTTTAGGACGTCGTAAATCAGTTCTATTTATTGGCGGTGATTTTTACAAAGTAATTATCTTATACACGTTCAGTAGTTTGCCATTGCATTGTTAACACGTCGACGCTCATACATCGCCGTCAAATTTAACGCAAAGTGGCCTGCTAACAAACTGTTTGCAGCTGGTTACGAACCATAATATGTTGGAGTTGTGAAACTATGTTTCCAGTTCTTAAGCGAAGACCTTGACACAAACCACTGTGATTTAAAATGGATCGACTCAAGCACTAAATGGTGATAACCGAAACACACTAGACTTTAACCGTAATATTCCTATTCTTCTTCACGTCTACTAGCTGTAAACTCTGGCGGAAATTTTTGGTTGTTCGTCCACCTCTGGACTTAAGTCTTATTCTAGAACTTGAGTTGTGCGTGAACATCCGTTTTACCGATCTGGCTTTTTCTGTACGCAAACTGTTGGTTCCTTGCCTCTCAGACAGATGCACTGAAACTTCGAATGAAACCCCTTTTTAGTCGACTCTTACGACATGCTAGAGGCAGATGGGTTAGTCTTGACAATCTCCCCATCACCAATGGTGCCCTGGAGCCCACACGAGCATGTGATACAAGGAATTGAAACAAACACGTGGTGGAGATACTTACCCACCAGGTCCAAAGACTGGCGTTACTCGACAATGGAAAGGGATGTGATCACCACTCTTCCGCCGTGTATAGTATGTACCTTCCCAGTGCTAAGGACAAAAATATGTTGAAATTTGAATTAGGAATCGACAACACAGCACTCGGGACACCCCCATAAGCGCTCCGTCCACATCTTCAGCAGCAAGCGAAGAGTTAAAATTTCGATGGTACCAGTAACTATCTGATTGCATATCCATCTCGCTTTTCCCCTGAGTGTCGAGCGTCGGCCAGATGCCCTTGTAACTCACAACAGTGCCATTCTCCTCAGACCGTAATGATTTATCTGTTACTCGGCACTGTTCACTTGCGCGCAAACGGCCCTTACAACATCCAGCTTGCTGAGGACACAAAAATACCAATCTAATATTTTTGTTGTAGATCTATTATAACTCAGTGGGTGATGTGATCAACATCACGCCGGCCGCATTTACTTTCCCAGGAAATTATTTGGTATCTATTTATGGTAGGGAGTCGCTGTGGCATTGGCGGATCGGAAGGTCGTTGGTTCACGCCCTGACGGAGCAGGACTTGTTTTCTCTTCACAAATGACCTTGACTCACAGGTCGACACATCCTTGAGTAGGTACCAGGTGCATTCCTGGGAAGTAAATGCTGCCGGCGTGATGCTGACCACATCACCCACAAAGTACCTATTAGTCTATAAAAATATAGGTCTAGCCCTATATTCCTAATAAGCCCTAAGGCGTGCAAAAGAGACCTTGACCTTTTTTACTATATAAGGCAAGGTTTACATGAAGAGTAGACAGTCAGTTATACAAATATTTACTTACATGTGGGGGGCGTAAAAAGGTCTTATGGTGCGGGGTGCGGCAAATTTCCCTTTTTGTTTTACAAATAGTTTAAACTATATTTGATTCATAATCAAACTTGAATTTATTTTTTTAGTATAACAGATTTTTTACAAGTCATGTTCAACATTGCTCGACGCCCTCTTTGGAAATTCCTAGCGTACCCTGAGGGGAAAAAAGGGGGTCGGGGGACCGCTCAGGTTGGAAACCACTGTTCTAATGATAAGCACGCATATTGCTCCTGACAGTCTATTGCGTGGGGTTAGCTCTATTCACAAACAAGGCACACTCATGCATCTTGGCACTTGTAAACAGTCGTAAGGCGCACTAATTGAAGAAGGGTAATTATCTCAATTTCAAAATAAGGAATCGCGGAGCTAAAAATAAACGAACGCTCTTTCCGTGTGGAAATTGGCATTCGTCAACTAGGAAACAAATAGCTTAGTTAAATACTCTAAAAACAAAAACAGATCTGAGAAAAACGCAAAAGTAAATAGTTGAGCTGAGTTAAAAATTGACATTACATCACTCGTGGCATTCCCATACGCGCTCCGTTCCCATCCTCAGCAGCCAGCACAGAGTTCTAATACTAACTGTGCCAGTCGTAATCTGGTTGTATGTCCGTCTCTCCTGTGAGCATAGTGTGCCGACCGAACCCTTTGGTCACACCCAAGTGCATCATTCTCTCTACCCCATAATAATCTAGTTTCTCTTCTGACTTCGTTGGACCGCGTCCGTAGCTTAGGCGTTGCGAGTTCGACTCGTAATTCCAACGTACCGCGATCGAAACCCACTGCTGACTGCGTGGATTTTTATCATGGTATGGGGTGTCGCAGGTCGACCCAGCCTAAAATGATTACCGGGACGGCTGTCCTGGAGGAAGTAAAGACCGCTTGCGTAATGCTGACCACATTACACACCCAGTGCCAATTAATCTGTAACAATATGGGATGCTCTTCCCATACGCCCGATGCGCCTAATGCGCAAGAAGGGGTCTTTTGACTTCGTTACTTGTTCCCAAAGGGCTCTGACCACATATGCGTTGTCATGCACCAATTCATCACCCAGCTGTGCAGATCCAGCTAGTCTGTCTGCCTGTTCATTCTCCACCAGGCTGGCTTGACCTGGAGAAAAGATCCAAAGTATGCTCACTACTCGTGATCTTGCAAGTGACTCTTGCCACTCTGCTCGAAGCAATCCTATCTTTACCTTTTCAGCATGCTTTCAGAGTCCGTTACAAATATGACATGTGTATGTATTTAGTTCTCTAGCCACTGGTAAGCTGCAGTGACCGCCTCCACCTCCTCATGGTAGATGTCGTGGTATCGTATGCCAGGCTGTCCTACACTAAAGATTTTCCATTGGCTTTCGCTACGAAACCCCAGGCACGTCTCTTCCCTCTCAATACAGAACCATCTGTGTAGATAATCAGATCATGAGGACGAAAGTAAATAGATGCTCTAACTATCTAACTAACCAACCCTTCTTACGCCACTGGGCACACGACATCAGTTAGTACAGACAGCCGTTATATTCGTTGAACAATAATGATACCCAGAAACGTCATAAATTTGATGTTGCTTACACCCAATACCGGTTGTTAAATAAATATTAAAATCAAATAATTATAATTTTACGCCGGCACTCCTTATCTGTGTTTCCAGCATGGGCTCACGCTTGACTGGGTTCTGGGGAAAACTAAGGACCAATTGCTGCAGTTAAGATAACATGATAATACTAAATATGATAATCCTAATTTAGCCCTATATCTTCTGCTCCATGACTAGACACGCAAGCAGCTGGGGTGTCAGTTACGTCATTCAGTGCTTTCTTGAAAAGAAAATTTCGGGCACGGCACTTATGTCATGATAAGCAATTTGCTTGGATGGCACATATGCTATTTTTTAAATACTGGCTATGTGGGACTGATAAGACTAAGACAGTAAAAGATGAAATAATAGGGAATAAACTCACAGGGAGCAAGTACAGCAGGGATCTACCAGAAAGAAATTATCCTCGTCAACGAGCGTTTCGGTCCACGATTCCTAGACGCTTTCGGAGGTGGCCCTATCTGAGTTCATGAAGCTCAGGGCTGGTTCCCTGCTGCACGAAATTACCGGATGGTGTTTTTCTTTCGGATAGAGACAAGACGACTTCGTGGTTTGCAGAAGGTACTGTGAGATAAGAAGTCGTTGCGGCAGCCTAATTAGAACAGTCAGCGTGCCTGGACGACCGAGCGACAAGCTTACGATTGGTTTACCAGACACATGTTGGACTTTATTAGCAGGTGGCAGAGGATCACTGGCAGACAATTCGGACACGATGGACTTTCAATGGATGAGAAACCCTTTTCCACAAGACACCCGGACCAGCTCACCGAGGCCCGTCCCCTACGTTGTTGCGTTGCGCCCAAAGCCAGCTAGAGGCCCTTTCGGCTACCTCTCCCAGTTTTTTGAGTGTTCGTTTCCGTTCATTACCGCGCAATCCTAGTTCTTTAACCACATTGTAGAGCGAAGTGGAAACGAGGCCTCTCGCTCCCACTTCGACGGCAAAGACCCGTACCGTGTACGCCTCGTTTCTCCTCAGACCGGCTGCTAAATCACTGTATTTCTCGAGCTTATACAGGTGGTTTTCATCCATACGCGACTCCTACGGGACGGTGAGCTCTATCAGGATGAGCTGCCGTTTCTCCGCAGAGTGGAGGACTATGTCAGGTCGAAGACCGGTCTTCCGGATTAACTCGGGGTACCGTTCATGGCCTGGCAGATCAACCGCCAGTAACCAGTCCCTCGCAGAGTCAAGCACAGATGGAGCGAATGCGTGTCGGTTGACCTTACCTTTTTAAACCTGCCCAGCCTTGAGGAAACGAATGGGGAGGATGCTAGAACTGGCCCTTGCGTTGGCCCTCATTCTAGCCTGGTCAACAACGGCTGCTAACTCTTTTAGCACCTTGTTGTGTTGCCAGGTGTATCGGCCTTGACCTAGGGCTTTCCTGCAAGCGGACAGGACGTGCTCAAGAGTTTGCTTCGCTTTGCACAACGGGCAAGTCGGATCGTTAGTCGCAGACCATTTAACCATATTAACACCGGACGGTAATACATCGTACGTCGAACGAACGATAAAGCTCAGTCGCAGCGGGGTCATTCGCCAGATCTCACCCCATGTGAGTACTCTTGGCAATGCGCTCTCCAGGCTGACCCAATGGCCCTGCTGCGCCTGCTGGGCTGTTTCTGGACCCGAACCTCGTTTTCGTTGTCCCTCACCGTTTGTATTACTATGTCTCGGCGCTCTTTGGCTGAGGCCTTTGACCACCAATTGACCTTCCCGTGCCCTAGGCCTCGACGGTCGGTTTGAGTGTATAATATAGTAATAATAATAGTTTAAATGATGCCCCAGTTTAGATTTCAGAGCAGTTCTAGTAAGACAGGAAGAATGTTTAGCCGTTTTGTCTACTGATCTTGCGATACACAATTTTCCTTATGTATCATAGGCGTCTGTGGCTTAGATATAATGAACGTAGTATCATAATTCCGAATCTAGTTTCAATTCGGCTGCTGTGTTAAAGATCTCTTCGTGTTGATTTCGACAATGGTACTTGGGTGACGGAACCTGCAGGTTCAGAAGTATTCCTTGGAAAATTTGAAAAAGGGCTAAGGGGACACCCTAACCATGAATAGAAATTTCATTTTGAGTATGTTTCTATGCATTAATATCTTTTCTGATTATATATTATTATAATTATTTGACATTCAGATTCTTATTTATGATTATTTTTATTATGATAACGTTTAATATTATTATTATTAATGTGAACGAAGGTTGAATGAACAAATAAACTAACCTTTATTTTTTAAGGGTCACAAATTGAGCACCCAGGCTTGTATCACATTTGGCCTTACCAAAACAGATGACCAGCTTTCATCTTCTTCCTATAGTCGATGTGTTGAAATATTTGCAGGCATGCCTCTATGTGCACAACCTTCTGTCTTGCGTAGTGTCAATCATTTCACAAGTAGTGTATGTATGTCTCTATGTGCACAACTTTCTGTCCTGCGTAGTGTCAAACATTTCACAAGTAGTGTATGTATGTCTCTATATGCACAACTTTCTGTCCTGCGTAGTGTCAAACATTTCACAAGTAGTGTATGTATGTCTCTATGTGCACAACTTTCTGTCCTGCGTAGTGTCAATAATTTCACAAGCAGTGTATGTATGTCTCTATGTGCACAACTTTCTGTCCTGCCTAGTGTCTAACATTTCACATGTAGATATTCTTCCTTGTCATGGTACCAAACTGTCCAACATATTTCCTCTTCCTCTGTCTCTCTTCTCTAGCTTTCTCTTTGTCACGAAGTATCCTAGTTCTTCCCTTTCTCACGACGTGCTCAAAGAATGAAGAAATCTTCTTGTGATGAGATCACCTTTCTCCGTGAGCTAACTCTTTTCACGATATCTCTTTTACGCTTTCGATCTATTCGTGGTGTTTTTCGTCATTCTTCTCTAATACCACATCTGCTCTGCTTGCATATACTTTTTCACTAATCGGTTAACTGTCTATGACCGACTTTCGTAAAGTTTGCTTACTCATCATATTTCCAGGGAACAACAGACTCAACAAAGTACAGATTCGAGACATAGTTATATATCAGCTGAATTAAAACATAAACCGCAGGCATAATTGTAAATGTTTCTCCTACGGTATAAAGACGCCTGCAAGCGTGACATTGAATGATATATTTATTTAGTTGGACTCGTGGGAACAAAATGCCATGGATCGTGTTGGGTGGAGGGGTCACATCAGGAAGGGAATGAGAATGAAGGAAATAAATGCAGAAAGGATGAGAGCTGAGCGTCTGAGAAGAAACACACTAAACACAAATGTTGACAACAATGGTCCTAAAATGCCATACTATTTTTGTCGATTAATTTTCTTAACGCAGGCGGGCCTTGCTAGTCACACTCACCATAGCCATGGGCTGTGAGTCCCACCTCACAGCGCAGTATAACACTATCCTCTGGAAAGACGGAAAGGAGCCAGTTAATGATCATGTTGTGAGAAGAGTAATGTGCTTCTCTGGGTTGAGATGGCTACATTACAATTCACTGGGATCTCATTCACTCCATTAAATGACAGCAACATCGATAATACACATCGAAGTCCACAGCTGACAGGCAGAACGCACTTCTCAACTTCTTCATCATCAGCAAGATTTGCAGAACGTCGCTAACATCTGGGTCTGCATGAGAGAAACTCGGTCACTTATAAGCTCCCCCGCCTAGTCCACTTTCATAAGCTGGGAGTCACTTTTATCATGTGCCCATCTTTGTGTTGGTCGGCCTCTGCACTCCTTCCTGGTACCTACTATGCCTTCTGCTACCACCCCTCCCCCTCCCAATCCGTCGTTCTGTTCTGCTTAATATGGCTAAAATATTCCAGCTTCCGAGTTGAGGTGGGTGTTTTTTTAACTAGCAAATCTTCTTCGATGTTCAAATACTTCTCAACATGAAACGTTTATTGACTGTTCCCAGATGTACAGCGCCCGCTGGCTACTGTCGCTAAAATGTCTAAGGTGGGATAAAAGACTCTAGGCCCTATCTCAGGCATCAATTTTTTTTTAAAAATGACGAAACACACAGCACATAATCTTCTGTCAACAAATGACTCCTCTCTCACTCTCTCTCTCTCTCTTACTCTCTCTCTCACACTCTCTCTCTCCATCTCGCGCGCTCTCTCTCACACATACACTCAGGCATGCACACCCCCCCCCACACACACACACACAGGCGGCCATGGTGAGAATTAATTTGT
>CAJHNH020002735.1:377500-405000 GCA_905116865.2 Candidula unifasciata
CCATGATCATCATCACCATAATCATCATCCCCATAATCATCATCCCTATGATCATCATCCCTATGATCATCATCCCCATGATCATCATCCCCATGATCATCATACCCATGATCATCATCCCCTTGATCATCATCCCTATAATCATCATCCCCATGATCATCATCCCCATGATCATTATCCCCATGATCATTATCCCTATGATCATCATCCCTATGATCATAAACCCTTTGATCATCATCCCCATGATCATGATCATCCCCGTGATCATCATCCCCATGATCATCATCCCCATGATCATCATCATCCCCATGATCATCATCACCATAATCATCATCCCCATAATCATCATCCCCATAATCATCATCCCCATGATCATCATCCCCATGATCATCATCCCCATGATCATCATCCCCATGATCATCATCATCCCCGTGATCATCATCCCCATGATCATCATCCCCATGATCATCATCCCCATGATCATCATCCCCATGATCATTATCCCTATGATCATCATCCCTATGATCATCATCCCCATGATCATCATCCCCATGATCATCATCCCTATGATCATCATCCCCATGATCATCATCCCCATGATCATCATCCCCATGATCATCATCCCCATGATCATCATCATCTCAGATAGATTTTAGACTGGGTCGACCTTATTGCAATATTCACCATGATCATCACCATAATCATCATCATCACCATCACCATGATCATCATCATCACCATAATCATCATCATCACCATCACCATGATCATCATCATCACCATAATCATCATCATCACCATCACCATGATCATCATCATCACCATAATCAACATGATCATCATCATCTCCATGATTATCTTCTCCATGATTATCATCATCACCATCGTGATCATCATCATTATCATTATCATCATTATTATCATTGTGGTCATCATCATCATCGTCATCCTCATCATGACCATCGCTGATAATAATATACTTGAAATTATACGGAATGTATCCAACAAATGCGTTTAAAGATCTATTAATAGTTAAAAGTCCTTTAAGTTCATCTACTCAATTATGGATTGGGGGGGGGGGGGGGAGGTGGGGGGGGGGGGGGGTGGTCCTTAAGAGATTTATGCTCCTAGGTTCAAGCACCTGTGAGCATGTGAATATTATGCCTGCATAGAAACATAATCTTGGGTTGTATTCTTCTTCTGTTGTCATCTCACTGATACCAGGTTGTAACCCATTGTTATGGTTTTGTGTATTTTTCTTGCTCTTTTTTGGGTGGCACAAGTGACGGACGGACAGACAGACAGACAGACAGACAGACAGACAGACAGACAGACAGACAGACAGACAGACAGACAGACAGACAGACAGACAGACAGACAGACAGACAGACAGACAGACAGACAGACAGACAGACAGACAGACAGACAGACAGACAGACAGACAGACAGACAGACAGACAGACAGACAGACAGACAGACAGACAGACAGACAGACAGACAGACAGACAGACAGACAGACAGACAGACAGACAGACAGACAGACAGACAGACAGACAGACAGACAGACAGACAGACAGACAGACAGACAGACAGACAGACAGACAGACAGACAGACAGATAGATAGATAGATAGACAGATAGATAGACAGACAGATAGATAGATACATAGATAGATAGATAGATAGATAGATAGATAGATAGATAGATAGATAGATAGATAGATAGATAGATAGATAGATAGATAGATAGATAGATAGATAGATAGATAGATAGATAGATAGATAGATAGATAGATAGATAGATAGATAGATAGATAGATTAGATAGATAGATAGATAGATAGATAGATAGATAGACAGACAGATAGTATGTGTGTGCGAGAGGGAAAGATACAGACAGAGAGGCGAGGGGGAGAAAACAATTTCGAACATCCAGGACAATTTTCACCGTTCTATTTTACTCCTTTATTGTTTCCTTTTTTACATAATATTTGCATACTGTAAAGTAGTAATTTTAGGGTTATTCACTCATTTTGGGTAATGTTGTCTTTCGTTTGAGGTTTGTTTGCTGATGAAAACTTGTCGCTACAATGTCCTTTGCTTCTATATTGTAATGAATGTTGTAAAGCCGACATATACTTTATACTTTCCAATTTCTTTCACTATTTGACTAAGAAGACTCGAATCAACGACAATGGAACGGGACATCGTATTTCCAGTCGATTTGTAACACAATAGATTTAAAAAAAATAACAAATTCTTTGTGAAATAAACTTAAAGTTAAAGTCAAGTGGATCGACTTTATTGCACCGGATTTTATCCCACAGAACTCGGTCGGTCTCTTGGTGGAACGCCTGCCGTAAGCGTCGCACACGGCACATACTTCATAGCTATGGCGGTAAAGCACTTGATAATAATGATGATGTTCTTAATCATCTCCTTCGCTTCCTCCTCCTCCTCTCCTCCTCCTCCTCCTCCTCCTCCTCCTCCTCCTTCTTCTTCTTCTTCTTCTTCTTCTTCTTCTTCTTCTTCTTCTTCTCCTCCTCCTCCTCCTTCTTCTTCTTCCTTTTCTTCTTCTTCTTATTTTTCTTTTTGTTGTTCACCGACTGTAAATTCCGGCAGAAAATTCTGGTTGTTCGTCCACTTCTTGACTTTGGTTTTGCTCCAGAATTTGAGTGTTGTGTGCTCTTCCGTTTTACAGAGGTTTTTTGAATGCAGATTTTTGGTTTCTCACCTCTCAAGCAGAGGCACTGCAACTTAGAAGGAAACAGCCCTAATTAGTCGACTTTCATGACATATTAGGAGCAGAGGCCCTGTTCACACCATTCTGCAAGTTACAGTCACTAATTTATCAGAGCAGAAAGAATCTTGTCAACACGTTTCTTAAGTCGTTAACTAATCAAAGCAAAAGGGATCCATTCTACAGGCTACGGTCGCGAACTAGCCAATGCATATTATAAGGTCAAAGTGGCCAGCTAGATAAATCATGGTGAATCCATTTTCAAGATTAAAGGTTCGAACCAGTCAAAGTATAAAGAATATATTCTACGCATCAAGTCTATGACTCGTCAAAACATAAAGATTACGTCTAAAGGAAAAAGGTAGATCTAGTCAAAACCTGAATCCATCCTACAGGTTAAAGTCGTTTAATGGTCTTGTACAAGGAAACACTATAAACTAAATCTAAAAGCGTTCTTTGTGAAGTTAATATTCGCATTACCTGGCAAGTAGCTGTGTGACGTACATGGTTCTCAAAATAGCCTCTTCTAATCATTCTGGAAGTTTCTTTCTTTTTTTTTTTTCGTACCAAAAAAGTACATTTCGGAGACAGACATTATTTTGATCGATGTTCTGATTACTTCCAGAAAGTGGGGCACTAGAATGGAGGCTACTGAATTTAGCCACAGTAGTTTAATATTTTTGACGATGCGTAAAACTAAGTTGTACCATTATTGTGTTTATCTGATGCGGGAACTTCAAGGTGACGGAAGCTACATAAAAAAATTGTACTGTTTTCACGAGTGTTATTGTCTTCCCTTTTTTTCACTTTCTCTGGTCGCTACTGTTACAGGTTAAAGAAAAAAGTCAACCTTACTGTCATCATTATCATTACCACCTATATTAACATCAATGTCATCATATATCTCTTCTTGTTCTTGCTTTTTTTTTTGGTATTGTTCTTCTTCTTCCTTTGAATAAAAATAAGAAGAAGAAAAAAAGAAGAAGAAGAAGACGAAGAAGAAAGAAAAAAAAAAGAAGAAGAAGAAGAAGAAGAAGAAGAAGAAGAAGAAGAAGAAGAAGAAGAAGAAGAAGAAGAAGAAGAAATGGACAAATATGGAACCTTCATTCCTGCTGCTGTTAGCACCTTTCCGTCTTTCGTGTCGATAGTGTTACAATGTGCTGCCATGAGGAGGCATGGGACTCACAGCCTATTGTGATGGTAAGTCTGACTAGCAAGACCCTGCCGCGTTAAGATAAGGAAGTTCCCCCTCTCTATATGGCAGCATTGTAGAGATAATATGTTGTCCATGCATCATGATCCCTCACTCGACCTGCATTGTTTACTCCAAAGGAAATATAACACCAGTACTTTCTGAACAAAACATGCTGCAGAAGCTGTCACGTAAGAATAGCAGTATTCCATCTTTCCACCTGTAAGAGCTTTCCTCCTAAATCAGCTTCCAACCAAAGCCAAGGGCCTGCTCAGTTCTGCCATAACACTATGTTTTAATGCTGGATTTCCTCTTCCTAGGATAATTCTCCTATCCTCCCCAGTGCGCTCCTCCGCAGGAAGCCGTTGGCACAATGTGGGATGCCAGGTTTGATGTATGCCACCTAACATTCGGCGCTAACAGAAGACAGGTAGTGCCGACTACTGTTATACGGTAGCTCAGTCATATCTGACCAAGACCCGACAGATCAAAGCCGGCAGTAGAAAAAAAACACCAACCTGTATTTCATGCTCGCTGTTTGTGATCTCCACAGCTTCTGAGACGTGTTCCAACGCCGTGAAAAGACCAGTACAGGCTTTCAGTTTGAGATTGTAGCGCACCTCCCCGTACTCAAGTGTCTGAAGTTCATTGATGCATGAAGACAAACTACTGTTTTCTTGGGTTCTCTGAAAAATACGAACGTGGTTAGGTTACATTTCAGGAACATGCTACATACTGTAGAGCACCCCGCTCCCCAAGACGAAATATCAGCTACCACCACCACAGCAGCAGCAGGAAAACAACACAACAACTTTTCTTCTACTACTACTGCTGCTGCTGCTACTGCTGCTGCTACTACTACTGCTGCTGCTGCTACTACTGCTGCTGCTGCTACTACTACTGCTGCTGCTACTACTACTACTACTGCTGCTACTACTACTACTGCTGCTGCTACTACTACTGCTGCTGCTACTACTACTGCTGCTGCTGCTACTGCTGCTGCTACTACTACTGCTGCTACTACTGCTGCTGCTACTACTGCTGCTGCTGCTACTGCTGCTGCTACTACTACTGCTGCTGCTGCTACTACTGCCATTACTGCTGCTGCTGCTACAGCTACTACCACCACCATCATTACTACTACTACTACTACTACTACTACTATACTACTACTACTACTACTACTACTACTACTACTACTACTACTACTACTACTACTACTACTTCTACTACTACTACTACTACTACTACTACTACTACTACTACTACTACTACTACTACTACTACTACTACTACTGCTACTACTACATCTTCTTCTTCTTCTTCTTCTTCTTCTTCTTCTTCTTCTTCTTCTTCTTCTTCTTCTTCTTCTTCTTCTTTTTCTTCTTCTTCTTAGAATTTACCGGCTGCAAACACTGGCGGGAGGTTCTGCTTGTTCTTCTACTTCGGGCCTTTAAGTCTTGTTACAGGACTTGAATTTTGCGTGTACATCCTTTGACTCGTCTGTTTATCTGTATGCAGATTACAGGTTCTTTGCCTCTCAAGCAGATGCGCTCCGACTTCGATGGGATAGTGAGGGGGAGGGGATGGGTGCCCCTAATTAATAGCCTTTGTTTCATGCTTGATAGGGAGACATGTTAACCCCCACCCCCTTTCTTTTTTCAAAGTAGGGCCGCGGAACTCATACGGGGAACTCTTTTTCTGAAACTATAGTTTATCTTCTTCTTCTTCTTCTTCTTCTTTACTTCCTCTTTTACCGCTGTGGGTGTCGAGGGAGATATAAGGTTCTGTTTCTAGCTCTTCTGGCTGCCTCGACCATAGGCACATCGTGCTGTTGTAGAGTTTCTCTGATGTTATCCTTCCATCTTGTTCTTGGTCTACCCCGTGCTCTAGGTCCTTCTTCTCTTCCCATGTATGCTTTGTATGGTATGGTGTCACAAGGCATTCTCTCTAAGTGGGCAAACCATTTCATTTGCTGTCTTTGTATGTAATCCAGAATTGGTTCTGTGCCGACTTGTTCTCTTATGATCTCATTTCTGATCTTATCTCTTATGGTCACTCCTACAGCCCTTCTCAGACATCTCATTTCCGTGGTTACTAATTTTCTTTTATGGTTTGTTGTGAGTGACCATGTCTGGCACTGGTAGCACAGAGTTGGAATAAATATGCTTTGAATAAGATGTCTCTTTGTGCTGATTGGGATTGTCTTATGCTGTAAGAGGGGGGCTAGCTGTCCCAATACTTGGTTTGCTTTACTGCATCTAATGTCAATTTCTTTATCCAATTTCCCATCTTCGGTAAATGTAGTTCCCAGATATTTAAACTCAGATGCCTGTTTAATGCCTTTGTATTCTATTGTTAAGTTTAGATCTGTCTTCTTTTTTCCTATTGACATTACTTCTGTCTTTTCAGTGCCTCTCAAAGACCAACCCCACGTCCTAGTCGTGAGAGGTGGTAACAGGACAAAGTAGGGGATTGCTAGGTGTGGGCGAAGTATGGTGTGACCTCGTGCCACGGGACCGCTACGGTAGCCATGAAGGCTACACTGGGTCACCCCGAAACGTCCTGGCCAACGGGGCTCAAAATGAGATATATAAACTATAGTTTATGCCACACTAATAAACACAGTGAACAATGCATACGTGCCCCAATTCCACAGAGACAGCCTACAGCATAATATATAAAATTATACAATATATAAAATACGATAATTACACAGTATCCTGCCGATAAGCTTAGGTGGTCACGTATCACTATCCCACCGGATCACCAATGGAATCAAGTCAGTGCGCTTATCTCGCAGCATTCACATGGCTAAGCCATCTAGGTATTTATTCGTCAATGTTGCAATTCGTAACCAAGTTCCCGAGTGAAAAAAAAAAAAAAAAACTATGTCTAATTTCTATAACCGAGTACTGTCTCGTTTGTTTTTCCATAATTTCATTGTATTCTTTGCATTCTTTCTCAAAAGCCACATCTCTGATGCGAACAGGTACTTTTCAGCCTGACTGCTTGTTGTTCATGACTCAGGTGCATATTATAACACAGATTTTAAATAGTACTTTTTAAAGAGGTGAAGGCAGTCACAGTAGCTTTCTACTGGCGTGAGAACCAGCCGCACACACATATCGTGATTGTAAGCGACTCGCGGAGATTCCGTGCACTTAGCGTTTTACGGATATTTTCTCCGTGGTATTCTTGGGTGTTGGGAAGTGAACAGGTAGGCAGATTAGCTGATGGGTGGTAATTTTGTCAAGCTGGATGCAGTGAAGGCCTTTTGGGAGCAAGTGAACAATGCAGAGTCACGAATAGCTCATTATGATCTGGAGAAAATGCGACTTTGTGAATCTGATTAACAACAAAGGCAAAGCAGACATATAGTCAAACTGGTACTGATAGAATTGGAATTTTTTGTTGGCTGCTGAAGATGAGGATTGAACGCAAATGGAAATTTCCTGAGTGTTGTGATGTCAGTTTTTAGCTCAGCCCAACAACTCAGCTTAACCATACAATACTTTAAAACTCTCTTTCCTACAATAATTGATAATACCATGCAATGGTTATACTTTAAAATAATGGTTAAGATTTCTATAAAGTTAGTTGCGTATCCTTTACAGGACGCTGCAGACCCAACCCCAAAAGCCCCTGGCTTTTGTGTGGTTTTTCTAGGCAAATTTACTTCCAGTAGTTTGTCATTGCCATCTGGACGGTCGACTTTCTTGTCAAAATCAACGCAAGGCGCATGGTCCGCAGCTGGGATCGAACCCGGCATCCTGGCATTACGAAGCGTTCGCATCAACTTAGCCACAGAGCCGACTCAGATTTCTATACCATGCAGCAAATCACTCGGTGCATTAGTATACTCAAAAAATAATTCATGACATGTGATGCTTTGATTTGGGCTGCCAGAATGCATGCATTCTTTTAAATCACGTTTTTGTTTTTCCAATTTTCTGTGAGACCGGATGATTGTGCAAACAATATTACTCTTATTACTTGAAATGACCTCGAAGGTTCCAGAATGTTCTGATATTTCATTTATATGACGTTGTTAAAGAGGCGAAACACGAGACAGCACAAGTAATTCTGTATATTTTTTCTTCCGTCTAATTATTTCAAGAGGTAAAAAGGAAAGAAGCGAAAAGAGGACAAAGTAGAATAGAAAAATAACTTTCAGCTGCATCTCCTGCACTCAGACAATGTCTGAATTCTGGTTATATTTCAGCTGTTGTCACTCATTTTCTAAAAGTACTATTTAATGCAACTGAATGAACGTCTCATGTTAAGGTCGTGATATTATATATTATTTACAGATGAAAAATTCGTTCTCCAAATCATGTCACAAAATATCGCGTATCTCATAAATGTGGGTTAAGAGTAAAATATATTTTTGTTTATCTGAGATTAAATTCAGTATGACATTAAAAATAAAATGACACAATTTAATTAGAAAAATGACACATCATGATTCTGAAATAATTGTCCTTCTCGAAAAACAAAAACAAAACATTTTCATTAGAGGGAGGGGGGGGGGGGGGGGGAGACACACACACACACACACACACACACGCGAGAGCGCGCGCACGCACACACACACACACAGACACATATTCAGCATTGTACAACAAGAAGTAGAAAGAATAAACTTTACTTTCAAGGGGTTACAAATTGGGTACGCAGGCCCATCTAAAAATCCAGACGGAAAGGTAGTTTGAAAGACCTTCTAGCTTACAAGACCACAGGACAGGGTAAAGAATGCATTCACAGATCCTTCACAGAGGAAAACAGTAAACTATGTTTAGTGTGACGAGCTGGTCTGGACAGCTGGTTTCTGCCCTTTTAAGTATTGCTGTGTACTAGTAATATTATTATCAAATTTGTAAACATTTCTTTATTGCTTTCTATTAGCCTTAATAATACTTAATAAATTAGGAAGTTAAAATTCGAAATGAGATGATGAGTAGTGCCAGGGGTAACTCAAGAGTTACTTCTCCCTTCCTAGGACCTCCTACTTTCATTTTCATACCAGACAAGATTGGGGGAGTCAAGATTTTGCTCTCCTCAATTGACGCAGTTCAGACTAAAGTTATGTAGTCTTGTTGCCTGTGTTTGAATTCCCTACCAGGGGTGAGTTAATAAAATAAGTTTCATTTGATCTATTGCTACTATTCATCTGAATTAATTTTATCTGCTGAACTCTGAAATTTGATGCCCACATGGCTTAGAAACCATGATAAATTCCCGTATCCTTACTAATAACGTTTATGATCTAGTATGTACATGTATGCAAACATATGATCTATTTGATGATTGAAATAATGTTTATTTGATACTAGAAACGTGCATTGGTATTTTTAATAATTATAATTATATTAATTAGGTGAGAATTATGTCCTCATGTAAAATGTCGGCCAGTTCCGGTTTCCAGCATAGTGAGACAATTAAAAAAGGAATGAAGTGTATATTCATTAAACCTAATCCCTACTAAGTTGATTTCACCTCATGGGGATATTAGCTTGATAAATCACTGTATGGCCTTAATTTAGATTTAGTCCAGATAATTCTGAGACTGGTTTAAGAGCTTGAAAAGTGAATAACACAGTGAGGCTGAATTTAATATTCACACTGTCAGAGAAGAAGACAAGAGATGTATGGCCCATGTTTGTAATTATTATTGTTGTATTTATTTTCCCCCATTACTAGGAAGATATTTCAGTTCTACAGCAGGTGGTCTTACAATTGTAATAATTATATTTCACCCTTTTCAACTTCCAAACTCTACTGAATAAGATTTAACACATGTGTGGATTTAGATTTAAACTGGGGTGAGTGTTGTGTATTTTATGTTAATACTGTGACAGATGGAAAGCCCATTGTCATCTATGATTGTATTATGACATCTATCCCAGCACCCAGTTATATTGATGGAGATGTGTCAATCCTATTTGTTTTCAAACAGTGCAAAGCACCTGTTATGAGTTTCTGGCCATGTAGACACTCCCTGATTCTCATTCTTTGGGATGTGAACCATGTGGTTAAATGAGAATATTGTGAAATATGACTGTGTATGCCTGTGTGTGTAAGCATGTTAACCTTTCAAAGGAGTACTAGTGTACAGACATCAGAACAATTTACACTGATGAATGTCCTTTCTTATTGTGTAATGTAAACTCTTGTGCTTGAGAGTATTCAGAAACTGATGTTTCCTAAATATTTTCCCATCAGGATTATGGACCCTGTTCTGTATACATTCACATTCTGTACCAGTAGAGAATGTAAATACTTGATTATCCTACTCCATATATATGTGTGTAGTATAACATTATATGAGAACTGGAGACACTGTTGTCTCCAGTGAGAACTTTCCAAACTGTTTATATGGGGACTGTTCTATTGTTCTAGTTTCAGATGGTAGTTCCAGATGATAGTTCCAGGTGGGAGTTCCAAAAGTAAATCCAAGCTTAGCTGCAGATGCCCGATTGTCTGGACTGGACTGGAAGATTCGGCCTGCCTGATGTGTCTCTGAGGCTTAGCCAGAAACTGACCACAGAAACCTAAGCTACAGCTAAGTGGACAGATTTGTCTACTAACCTTATATACCAGGATTTTATCTCCACAGCCAATTTAAATATTAGCTAGAATTTCCCAAATAAATGTACAGTTGTTAATGTATCTTCCAGTGTTATGGAGTTATTTTAACTGTAATTATTTGTCAGTGAACTTAAATACATTTAAATATACAAGTTTATTAACAGTAGGGAATAAGATGTGGGCAAACCCCAAATCCTCTCATTTAACCAGCAAGGCTGGGGGTAATATAAACCTTTGTGACGATTTACTGTTTGTTATTCCCTCTGTAAATTGCACATAGTGCAGTCGCTAGAGTAAAGCGAATTTACCCGCCCCATTTAGGGTGACCAAAAGTCCCGTTTTCCTTGGGACAGCCCCTTGTTTAGAGGCCCCATGGTAAGGTGTGCTTCGGTCGTCTCGAGGGTACTCCCTCCTCCCCCCCCCCCAAAAAAAAAAAATGCTCAAATGTCTGTTTTTATAAACATCTAGGATAAGCTCAAGAATAGAACATACACTTTTATCTTTAGACCTTATGTCATCGTTTTAGATACTTTAATGCCTGAAATGTGTTGATGAGAATTTTCATTATAGTATATTTTGTCATTGTAGTTAAAGATAATATTTTTTTTTTCGTTTTTCCAACATTTGGTAGCAATGGTTTGCGTTTTAATTTCATTTTTTTTTCGCACAAGGGCAAATAATTATCCCGTTTATCAGGTAACTTGGGAAAAGAAACGTGAATGTGTGGGGTGTTTAATTGACTTGCTGGAGATGTCCCATTTTCATCTCCAAATATTAGTGGGATGTACCGTTTTTAGCTCAGGATATTATGATCACCCTAACTATGTTGGAATATTGAGGCACAATAAACAGATGGAAGAGTAACTTTGATTGCCCTAAGTGGGTGCTGGGACACAGAGTGTGCATATGTGTATGGATGTGTGTGTCTGTGTGTAAGCATATACCTACTACCTATTGCTGAAATCCACTGTGCTGGGCCATTTGAAAGGCTCAGTTATTGCAACCACAATGCATCCATTCCTCTAGTAAAGTAAGCAAGTAAAGATCCCTTGTCCCGCCTTTAGGCGCGTCGGGCATATGGGAAGAACGCCCATATTTTTTTCAGACCATCGGCACTAGGTGGGTAATGTGGTTAGCATTACGCAGGCCGTCTTTACTTCCAAAGAACAACCATCCTAGTACCCATTTTAGGCTAGGTCGACCTGCGACGCCCCCTACCGCGATAAACATCCACACAGCCAGCAGTTGGTTTCGATCGCGGTACGTTGAAATAAAGAGTCGGACTGGCAACGTCTAAGCCACAGACGCCGGCATCCGTTCCTCTGCTGCGTTGCTTAAAAAAATTCGTTACGTTTAACCAGCATTCATGAGAGGAGAGCTTATTGTGATTACGTTTTTTTGCGCCACATAAAATGGCTTAGCATTGCTCGCCACCAATTGGCCCTGAAAAGGATTCTTGCAGTGTTGATGCGATCAAAGGAGACAGACCCAAATACTGCCCCAACCGGCGATGAAGTCGTCTACCGGCCAGCCAATGACTGACAAAGTCGCCAATATGAACAATGCATCGTGCCAACCGCCATTTTAAGATAAATCGCAGCAAATTTAAGTATTCATAACAGCTGATTATTCATAATTATCGCTTACTAAAAAGGAGGAGGAGGAGGAGGAGAAGGAGGGAGATTTGGGAGAAGACGAATACGTTACATACAGCCATAGAATCAGCTGAGCTGCACTTAGTGTTGTTCTAAGTAACACGCATATTTATTTTGTACTACTGCCTGCATTATTTATACTTCATCGGTGAATTCTCTAGCAGTCTGCAGAGTGCAGGGCTTTAGTAATCGTAACCAGTCAGAGAGTTTTGACAAGCACAATAGGAATTTGCATAGCGTCGCACGATGAAGACTTTATCATTTCTGCTAACTAGGTAACAGGTTTATCGAATTTTTTTTCTTCTGTGATACAATTGGCGGCTACATCAAACCTCCTGATGAATCCTGTCCTGCAGTAACATTACCTTGAACAGCTGTCTGTCAATGAAAGATCTTGTTTTATTCCCCCCCCCCCTCTAAATCATTATTATCATCATCATCATCATGGCGTAGGTGCTCACTCATCTACACAGATCACGATCCCTGGTGCCTGGAACAGCTCTCTAGATGATATCCCCCTATGTACTCGTTTAAGCCCATCCAGCATCACGTCGCTTGGTCTGAGTCTTCGCCTCTTCCCACTGATCTTTCCGTTGTCACGATGTTTTCCAATGCCTCTCTTCTCATTAGCCAAAGAAAAGTGTTTAGTCTCCTTCTTATTGTTGTATATAGAGATCTACTTTCATTAGCTTCTTTAAAAAAATCGTTGTTAGTTACCCTGACCGTCCAAGGTATTCATAACATTCGTCTCAGAAGAAAAAAAAAAAAAAAAAAATACAAAAACATCTTTGTTGCTTCCAAATTTTCCACTGACATTCCAAGATTCGCTGCCATACAGCAAAACAGATTCTATTCAACATTTTAGCACTCTCTTTTGTTCTCTCTGTCTCAATGCCTCTGCTAAATCCAAATTGACATTCTGGTTGTAAATACACTGTACTGTGTCACTGGCCGAAAAAGGGGGTTATTAAGTGCAGTATAGACATTAATATGGAACGGCTGGCCGAACGGTTAGAACGCTGGGCTCTCATGCGGGACACCTAGGTTCGAATCCTCGTTAAGACTGGGGATTTTTTAATGTCGGGGGCAAAATAAAATCCTCACCTGCACAGTCGTGGCGACAGCACTAACCATGACTCCTTAAATTTCCAGGCTCAAAAGATCCCCCCTACCTACACCGTAGAAGTGGTATATCTTCTTCTTTCTTTAAGAAGAAGAAGAAGATGTGATTTCCCAGGAAAATGCAGATAATATCAGGTAGGAATAGAGAAACAGATGAAGCAGTTTTCATCGAGGCAGATTAAACTCGTAAACTTATAAACAAAACTCTAAACTTATTAAAAGAAATAAAACTCGTAAACTTATTAAAAAAAAAAAAAAAACTCTAAACTAATTTAAAAAAAAAATAAAACTCGTAAACAATGGAGTCTTTCAAAAAATGATCTTGGCTCCTAGGTTGACCCTGGGGGTCAAATAAAGTCCTGCGGGGTAAAGGCAGACGGCGCAATGCTGGCCGCATGGAATACTGAGTGCCGACTGGTTTATAAAATACAAGTCTAGCCCTATGTGCCCAAAACCCGATGGTCACAATGTGAGCAAAAGATAGGCAGCTAATCCCGGGAAAGACTTACATGGTCAATCAATGCCTACAGAAGTCGGATGTGTCGGTTGAAAGGCGCAAATATCACAGCTATGATGTAAACAGGCACAACGCAGTTTCATCTTCAGATGAACAGCGAAGAGAAGGAAGAAGGCAGCTAAAAAAAAATAAAATAAAATAAAAACAAAACAAAACAACGGATTCCGTTTTAATAAATACTAACTTACCCGTGTAAACCCCGCTCTCAAAAGTGGTAATATTGATGGTTCCTCTTCGTCCTCGGAGCTGGGGAAGTAGTTAGTTATTTCTGATTAGGCATTCGGTTGTTAGCATACACACCTATAAGCCACACAATAGGATGTCTGTGGTATAGACACATTGTAGAAACAATATAAGGGAAAACTATCCTTGCACAGATAAGAAATCATCAAGGTGACACACACAGTCGGTGTTTCGCAGACCGTTGCCTCAATACGCAGGGGGCTGTGTGGTCTCGATGCATGGTGTCCGATCGAGTGCTAGAGTTTCCAGGTTCAATCCCCGGTAAGGGCTGGGATTTTGTCACGTGGACTTGGACTTCTAGTAATTCCCCGTGGTCTCTGGGTAGTGAGATCGGACGCCCGTGTGCATTGGAAATCGAAAAGTAAAAGAGTAGCCCAAAGGCGCTGCCCGGTCAAAATTTGGAGTTAAAAATCTACACTTTCAGGATCCTCGCCGGTGCTACAGAGCCTGTGCATTGTGCTAAGCTTCTTCGGCGTCTAAACGGTCAGCGCTCAGTACCACTGTCGAAACCAATTGAAGACAAATCGTCCGCTGCTAGGATGGAACCCAGCCTCCGGCATTACGAAGCACATTCGCAACGCCAAAGCCACAGATGCCGACACACTAGTGGTACAGCTGATTAAATCGTTGAGTACAAATACACTGGTCTATTAACCGTTGCTTTGTACTCAACCTCCCAGCAGATCGGTTGGTTCCTGGTTATCTACACGGATCTGCTCAAACACAACTCAGGCAACATCGTTGAAGAACTAAACACTGATTTGGCCTCTGCTAGCATTGACTGCCCTTTAGTGTGTTTCAGTTGTTTCGTGTTTGGGAATAACATTTAGTCGATTCCAGTCACACACATAGTGTCTACCCTTCTGTCGTGCTGATATGTGGCTGATACTTTAGTGAATGCGATTAACAACTTTGTATTCTTCGAGTACTAGGGTCGATTCTCGTCTCATACGGTAAAAAAAAAAAATATTGTGTCTGTTGTACGACAGTCGCACTGTGGAAGAAACTTGAGCCTCACAATGTAATACTCCCAAAGATGCCACAGCAAACACAAGCAAACATTGCCCTTTCTGTTGTAGTTTTGCGCACCTTAATTTATTTTCCCATTGCATAGCCCAACATCCAGAAATTGATCACTCAAATATAGGACCTCTTTCCACGCTTTTAGGCGCATTAGGCATGCAGGACTAGACCCGTATTTTAGCACTCGGTTAGTGATGTGATCACCATCACATCGGTCGCCTTTATTTCCAAGGACTTTACCTGGTACTAAATTAATGCTGGGTCAACATGGGAGAGAAAGGCCATTTAAAAAATAATATCCAGCTCTATTTGGTGGATAACAAAAACACTGAGAAAATCAAATGCAGAAACTGAGGAAGCGTATTAAAAAAAAAAGCTCAAGAGACTGCCTCAGAAGTTTACCTCAAGAACTTCTTGGGTTTACCTCAATCAGTTTGTTTTCCATTTCAGTATATTCTTGGCGATTCCCTGCCTGCTTCATCCCATATTCTCGTTCATTTAACTGTTGATATTATCGGTTGTCTAGCAACGTCTCTTCTTTCTTTACCCTTCCTTAACTCGCCTTACTTTATATTCTTAAATTTCCACTATCATTTGTTTTCAAATGCATCTAGCTTTTTTTGTTCCATGTCTTTGGTGAATTTCCAACGTCAACCTGGGGATAAAAATCCATGTCATCAACGTGAGATTTCTTGATCGCTGGGACGTCTAAGAATGTAACAGATCTCTAGCATTTGAAATTGACTATAACACATACATATCGTAATATTTTACTTTCACAAAAGACTTACTATCGTTTGGTAACGCCCACAAGTACTGTGTAATCACTAGCTTTGGTTGCCTTTATAGATCTGAAAGAAAGAGAAAAAACGAAATATTCAGACAATTACAGGAACGGCTGTACTGCCAACCAGCTTTTGCAAACTATGTGTAGAACAAGAAGGGGCGGGAATCTTAAGATTGAGGGTTGGAACTGTGCAGGTTGGGAATTGTGTGTGTTTGATTGGCTTGGCCGACGCCTTCGAAAATAGGTGTCAGCATAAAGTTGTTACTTGATATGACTATACAAGTCTTTGTTCAAAATAAAAAAGTTAAAGACAAAGACCTTAAATGGATTGTAGACAACAATAAACTTGTGAGATGGTCACAGCTTGAAAATCTTGTAATTCATTACAATGCCTGGGATTTTAGTAAAATTCAAAGCCAAAATAGCTTCACAGATTTAGTGGAAGAAGCAGGAAGTATTTTGAAGAGTGCTGCAGAGCAACAGTGGACTCCTAATGGGACAGCTGATGAAGTAACTGACACACAAGTAAACTTTCTTGCAGAGCAGCTGCAACTTTTAACAGTGTTAAAAAAAAAAAAAAACAGAAGTCGTTACAGTTGTAGCACATTATGTTTCGCTTTCATGATGTTCATTAAATCTCCAGCATGCTACCGATTTATAAGAAAATCTCGTATGTTGTGCCTGCCTCATCAAAGAACACTGCACAGTTTAACTTCACAGTTGTCATTGTCTACTCATACTGGCAGCATTTCACAGTACTTGAAATTGAACAAAGACAAACTGACAGAGCTAGAAAGGATTGTAGTGGTTTAGATGGATGCAATATATGTTAAATCTGCAATTACCTACTCTGGGGGCAAACTATTTGGCAATGCAGACAATGCAAAAGAAGCAGCAACAACAGTGCAGGCTTTCCTCATATCTTCAGTTTTTGGAAGCTACCAGGAAATTATAGAACTTTCACCTGTGAACAGAATGACATCTCAGGATCTACGTTTGAAATTACTCCACTGTATCCATTTTGTACAGGAGTGTGGTTTCACAGTAGTTGCTGTAATTGCAGATAATAGTGCTGTCAATCGCAGAGTTTACAGTGATCTCCTGAAACCAAGCCAAACTTTTATTGAGAACCCAGATTTTGCTAATAAAAAAATATTTTTACTGCATGATTCTGTGCACTTGCTAAAATGCATATGGAGGAACTGGATCAACCAGAAGGACACAAACCAGACATTTACTTATCCTTTAACAACTGGACAAATGCTAAACGCCTGTGATACTGATAGAGCTGCAGAAGCTAACTTTTCTCATTTAAAGAAACTGTATTATAGTGAGCAAAAGAATATTGCAAAACTGGCACCTAAACTTTCCCACAAAGCCATCTATCCCTCCAGCATGGACAGACAGAATGTTCCTCTTGCTTTGGCAATTTTTAATAAATACAGTGTTGCTGCTCTGCGTCTAGTAGGCAGTAATAAAACAGCAGATTTTATTGAAACCATCCTTAGATGGTGGCATATTGTTAATGTGAAAAGTAAATTTGTAGGTAAAAAGACACTGAACTCATTTTCAAATCCTGTATTGTCTAATGATGATGAACAAGTGCATTATCTTGAACAGTTTGCTGAATGGCTAAGAAAGTGGGACAAGCTGACTGGCTGTCAAGGCAAACTGACCAAGGAAACACACAGTGCACTGCTGCATACAGTGACCGCAGTGCTTTCTCTAATCAAATATCTATTTGCAACCACAGAAGCCAGTTTTATACTTCTTGGAAAGTTACACTGACAACTTAGAAGCTCGGTTTGGTGAATATCGGCAGTTGTCAGGAGCAAACTACCTAGTATCTGGGCAGCAAGTTTTAGAAGCAGAAAAGAAACTTAAAGTTTACTCACTGTTAAGTATGTCTTCATCGACTTATGGAGATTTTCCTATCCGTGACCTCTCAGAGTTTCTTAGCAGCAAAGAAGATGAAAATGGGGATGACATAATGACTGATGCTGTTCAGCTGGACGTGAACAAGGTTTTTTTTCAAATAAACCAAAATTACTGAATTATTGGTTTCGGAAGGTTCAGAGGAGTCACTGGTGTATATTGCTGGATTTGTCTCAAGTAAGCTGAACAAAAAAATTCGGTGTGCTGCCTGCAAGACTTTATTGCAGATGGACAGGTCATTATCATATGATGTTGATTCGGGTGCAATATTCACAGACTATATACAGCTGCTTGACCGTGGAGGTTTGAAATACCCTTCAAAATTTTTAATATTATTAAACTTTGTAACATATGCAGCTATGCAGAAGCTTATATCAACTGAGTTGGAAACACAATTTCTAGCCTGCAAACATCACAAAAAATTGCTTATGCATATTGTTTCATGCAGTTTACACACATATTTCAAGGATGAAATAGGTGGTGTCTGTGCTGAGGGTTGTTCTAAAATAAAAATTGCTCCAAAGCGCTGCCATCTCTGGCGAATGTTTTTATGAATAACTACAGAAAAATAAAAATCGACGCATCCTTGCTAGATAAATCATCTAAGAAAAGAAAACTGGCCAAATTCACCCAGTAATGGATTTCATGGATTATGTAACTACAATTTGGACAGCTAAATGGTAAGTAGTTTCTGTTGTGCTTTTAGTTTCTATGTCATATTGTGAATATGTGAGTAGTTTCTGTTGTGCTTTCTGTTTCTATGTCATATTGTGAATATGTGAGTAGTTTCTGTTGTGCTTTCTGTTTCTATGTCTTTTTGTGAATATGTAAGTAGTTTCTGTTCTGCTTCGTTTCTATGTCTTATTGTCAATACCTATATCCAGGGCTGTTCAACTAAGTCAATTAAAGTTTACTCAGATGCCAATATTGTGAAATTAGGGATCGTTATGGGCCAGCAGTCCGAGTCCCAGCTTAGAAAAACCATTATTTCATTGCAACCAGCAGTGATCCACGGGCCACTCGCTAGGCCTCAGCGAGCCAAATTTGGTCCGCGGGCTGACTGTTGAATAGCCATGAGCTTACTGCTATACTTTTTGTGGGCTAGTACTCAGGGGACGGCCGGGAACAAAAAAAAAAATAAAAACAGGTACTGTCTGAGTGAAAAAGTAACATAACGTTAGCCAGCGGCGGTGACATCACGTCCCGCTGATGACGTCAGTAGCTAGGCCTGTGTACTAAAGTTTGGCCATGGCTTGGCCCTCACAGAAAATATTCGGCGCGCTTTCGAGCATAAAAACCTGACTCTTTGAGAGCCAGCGTTCTTAAACGCTCGACTAACCTCTCCTCCTACTGCAGTATTAAAACTGCAACTGTTAATACCACTTGTATTTACCACTTCTACCGTGTAAGCAGGAAAAAAAAAATCCTAGGATTTAGTGCCGCATTACCAGCACCCCGGTTAGGATTGTATTGCTGCCTCCGAGAGAAATAAATATCTAACCTTATCGAGGATTCGAACCCGGGTCTATCGTATGAGAGCTATGCATTGTTAACCGATCGACCAGCCGCTTCTCTACTGCACTAGTGCATTACAACACACGGTAGATGTTAAAACGTCTGACATAACAGTGCACATTGTACTGTTATTTAACATATTATTCTTCATTCATGGCTTCATTCTTCTTTCTTTGGGAAACTGCTACAATAGGAGACAACCATTCATTACCAGTCACTGGAGAATAGTAATGTGCTGAATAAGGTCACAATCTACAGCCGGTGAACGGATGGCAGGGAAATCATAAACCCTTTGATTAACACAGCCTGGGACAGAAAAGTGGAAATCCTTAGACGACTGACATCAGAGACTGAGGGTAATAATAGGGATCAGGACACGGAAATTCACGGATAACCGGACGATTAGTCGAAAAGAAAAAGTCGATGAAATTTCCAGATTCTGTGTAAAGAGGATATGTGGCACTGGATAAAGTTACAGAAAATTGCTAAAGTAAATCACCTATTGTCTGAAACCGTGTTCATTGTTTTATCTTTGTTTAACATTGTTAAAAAAAGAAATAAAATAAAAGTACACATAGTCAAACAATATCACTATGAAGGTACAAGCGAAGAATAGGATGAATTTAAGAAGAGCGAAAGAATAACAGAAATTTCTCAATAACTGTTGGTATATACTGGTAAAGAAGAAACACAGATGGAGCACGATTTCAGGCTGAGCAGAAAAAAAGGAACCCACAGAACGTGTACGTAAACGGGAAACAAATTGTTTGAAAGAAGAAGTACATACACTAGAGACCCTTTTTAAATGTTGATGAGGGAGACCAGAGTTTGCCGGCCAGGATTCCATAAACCAGATCGACATAACTGAACAAGACAGAACGGAATGGAAGAGTGGACTCGGGGCCATTTACTTCTCTCTTTATTTTCTAGATGGCGTCTTGTTCGTGTATTGATAGTCCTTCTCAAATAATACTTGACTGTACTTAGTCGATCCACTTCTAATCTGGATTGTGGCGATTCCAAATAATAACAGTAATAATAATAATTATTATTTTGTCACGATGATAAATAAATATAATGTTATATTTGAAATAATATGAAGTGTTTAAACACACGCTTATAAATTTAACGTTTATAATGGACATGGGGCTTCTCATTTGAAAATGTTCCAGGGAGTCTGAACACCCAAAAATCTATTGGGGGACGGATTCCCTAGCATGCTGGTGCTGGTGGTGGGACATTTAAGTGACTGACCCCTTAGGTACCGGCACCCCTTTTGAGTATTTAGCCTGGCCTGGCTAGTACAGTCGTCAATATGCAGAAATTTGGAATTTTATGTGTGGCCTTGGCACAAACATTGTTTCGTTACTTTACCGAGGAATCTAACAAGGATCTTCCGAACAAAAGCCAAGCGTTTGAACCAGTCGCTCGTTCAACTGTTGTTTTTTTTTTAAGTGTAGACGTGGCGAAGTGATCAAGCTATTTGCCTCGCACTCTCAAGATTGTGGGTTTGTTTCCCGGCTCACAAGGCCTATTTTTAGGCAGACCACAGGGATCGTCATAGGAGCTACACTGTTCGTGCTTTGTGCTATGATCTCGACAGGCGGATAGCCGTTCTGTGGAAAAGAGAGAGAGAGAGAGAGAGAGAGAGAGAGAGAGAGAGAGAGAGAGAGAGAGAGGGAGAGAGAGAGAGAGAGACCTAAAACATGTTAAGTGAGGTAGATTATCTCGAATTTAACCATCAACATTTACAAAGCCGTTACTAATATTGAACCCGAACTGATAAATACAAAGAGAATATCAAGAAATACCTGCACAGCGCTTCAGCATCAAAACAGTTACTGCTGTTATTGCGAGCATCGATGATAACTACATCATGATGGTTGTTTAGGTAGGCTTCTAGAGCAGTCTCCGGCGTCCTAGCAATGCTGCAGCTGTAGCCCAACTTTTCTGCAGCCCACCAAAAGCCATCCGACTGTCCATCTTCTTTGCCGAACACAAGCAGAATCTGTGCAACAGAAACATATCTAGACATGGTAAACAATTATGCATTTAATTTCTCTGGATAAACGCAAAACATGATAAGCGACTTAATTCATTGTACTCCTTAAATCCCCGTGTGGGTTCCATGGTGTCAGGGACCTACTTCACTCTGTAATATTGAATATGGCTCGCTAGGTAGGCCAGCTAACAGACTTTTATTACCGAGTGAAATAGGTCACTGACACTTGGCCCTAAGTAGTTTCACACGCTAATAATTGACCTTTTTGTGGACTGAATATGGGTTGTGGAAAATGTGGGTTGCGGGAAATGTGGGTTGTGGGATATGTGGGTTGTTGGAATTGTGGGTTGTTTGAAATGTGGACCAATCTGAGGCGGGAAATGTGGGTTGGCCTGTGGAGAGAAAATGTGGGTTGAATATAGCTGTTTATGGGGTCGTGATCCAAAGAAAAAAAAAATTTTGAAAAGACTTCCTATTTTCACATCAGATCGGTCCGGTGTTTGATGTGAGAGGCCCCTCAAATTGTTCTACATTTTCCACAACCCACATTTTTCACATCCCACATTTACCACAACCCACATTTCCCACAACCCACATTTTCCACAACCCACATTTAATTCACAAAATAGGTTGAATATTAGCGTATATTCTACTGCCCTACTTTGGGAAAACAATAACAGACCCAATGCCTACCCAAAAGCAGGTTGTAGGAGTCGACTAATTGGGAGCTTCCTTCGAAGTCAGAGTGTATCTGCCTGAGAGACAAGGAACCAACAGTCTGCATAGAAATAAGTGAGATCTGTAAAACATATGCAGGTTCTGGAAGAAGACTACAATCCAGAACAGACCCTCTACCCCAACAAGCATGTCCACAAATGTCACTAATCAGGGGTTTGCTGAAGTCGGATATGTTTGGCCGAAAGGCGAAGATGTCAAAGATAAGCTGTAAACTAAAACAGAGCATGAAAATTGCCCTTTTAAGAGCGAACGCAGAAGAAGTAGTAGAAGACAAAGAAAAAGGAGGAGAAGAAGAAGAAGAAGAAGAAGAAGAAGAAGAAGAAGAAGAAGAAGAAGAAGAAGAAGAAAGAGAAGAAGAAAAAGAAGAGAAGTAGTAGTAGTAGTAGTAGTAGTAGTAGTAGTAGTAGTAGTAGTAGTAGTAGTAGTAGTAGTAGTAGTAGTAGTAGTAGTAGTAGTAGTAGTAGTAGTAGTAGTAGTAGTAGTAGTAGTAGTAGAAGAAGAAGAAGAAGAAGAAGAAGAAGAAGAATAAAAAGAAGAAGAAGAAGAAGAAGAAGAAGAAGAAGAAGAAGTAGTAGTAGTAATAGTAGTAGTAATAGTAGTAGTAATAGTAGTAGTAATAGTAGTGGTAGTAGTTGTAGAAGAAGAAGAAGAAGTAGTAGTAGTAGTAGTAGTAGTAGTAGTAGTAGTAGTAGTAGTAGTAGTAGTAGTAGTAGTAGTAGTAGTAGTAGTAGTAGTAGTAGTAGTAGTAGTAGTAGTAGTAGTAGTAGCAGTAGTAGTAGTAGTTGTAGAAGAAGAAAAAGAAGAAGAAGAAGAAGTAGTAGTAGTAGTAGTAGTAGTAGTAGTAGTAGTAGTAGTAGTAGTAGTAGTAGTAGTAGTAGTAGTAGTAGTAGTAGTAGAAGAAGAAGTAGTAGTAGTAGTAGTAGTAGTAGTAGTAGTAGTAGTAGTACTAGTAGTAGTAGTAGTAGTAGTAGTAAAGAAGAAGTAGTAGTAGTAGAAGAAGAGGAAGAAGAAGAAGAAGAAGAATACGTTGTAGTAGTAGTAGTAGTAGTAGTAGTAGTAGTAGTAGTAGTAGTAGTAGTAGTAGTAGTAGTAGTAGTAGTAGTAGTAGTAGTAGTAGTAGTAGTAGTAGTAGTAGTAGTAGTAGTAGTAGAAGAAGAAAAAGAAAAAGAATAAGAAGAATAAGAAGAAGAAGAAGAGGAGGAAAAAAAGAAGAAGAAGTAAAGGCAACCGGCATCATGTTGACCACATCACCCATAGAGGCGTAGCCGACTGGTCCATAAAAGTTCAAATCATATCCTAGTACGCTCTATGCGTCATTGGCGTGTAAAGGGACCGTTACTTTTGGCTTTTTTAGTGTGTATGTATGGCAGCACATGAACAAACGAACGAACGAACAAACTTCATTTTCAAAGGGTTACACATTTGGCACGCAGGCCAGTCTGACAGTCGGCCTTTCTAAGCACTCATTTTCAGAGTACCAATTCCTGTTATCAATAAGAATTTATATAAAGCTCTTGTAGTGTTGACAATGTTACCTATCTGCTGTCACCTCCTTTATAACCTTTTCGTTGTGCTTCCTTAAGATAAGCGGCCCAGTCCACTGCTTTTCCTGTGCTAACCGTTACCTTGCCAGCCAGCCAGTCAACACGTTCATTTATCTCTCTCTCTTTCAGAATGAAACTGCTTCCTGTCAGATTATAATTTTTCCAGACTCCAACCACCCTCCCCTCCCCCAACCTCCCCGAAACTTTCATGTGTCGCTCTAAGCATACAAGTGGGAACACAATCATGACATTTTATAAACAATACTGACATTACACAAACATTCCTGAGATTACGCAAACAATACCGAAGTCAGGAATCTCATTGATAGTGAAGGTTAAATAAGACCGAAAAGGTTGCCAAAGCAAAACGTGTACTGCAGAGAATGCATATGAATTCACACTGGCAGAAATATGAATGATTAATTTCAGATGATATTATCACATTAAACAGAGTGTGCAGATATAAGGCCATCAGAATAATAAATGAAGCTTTCAAAGCCGACAAATTATCACGTCATGAATAATGCTTTTATTGCTAGTGTTCATTGATAGATCTTTGCATCGTATCAAGTAATATGACATTTTTCCTATGGTAAAGTTATCTTTCTCACTCTTCGAGTTCCAACTTCTGGCATGGCGCGTCCTATCCCAATGATGGTATTCAAAGTCTCTGATATTCTATCTATTCATCGCTAGCGTAGGTGTGGTCTAGCTCTGCTTCCTTTGTGTCTAAGTGATAGCGTTCTCTGTGGTGCACTATTTTGTGGTTATCTGACACATGTCCGAACCATCTGATCTGTTGTCTTTTGAAGTCGTTTAGAACTGCTTCCACAACAACAGCTTGCTTTCTGATATAAGTATTTCTGATCCTGTCTCTTGCTGCGACATTAGGATTTCGTCATACGCACCTCACATCGGCTATTTTGATTAGTCGTTTCCCTTTGTTGTCAATACCCTGATTAGTCTTCTCCTTTGTTGTCAATACCCTGATTAGTCTTCTCCTTTGTTGTTAATACCCTGATTAGTTTTTTCACTTTGTTGTCAATACCCTGATTAGTTTTTTCCCTTTGTTGTTAATACCCTAATTAGTTTTTTCCCTTTGTTGTCAATACCCTGATTAGTTTTTTCCCTTTGTTGTCAATACCCTGATTAGTTTTTTCCCTTTGTTGTCAATACCCTGATTAGTCTTCATCCTTTGTTGTCAATACCCTGATTAGTCTTCTCCCTTTGTTGTAAATACCCTGATTAGTTTTTTCCTTTGTTGTTAATACCCTGATTAGTTTTTACCCTTTGTTGTTAATACCCTGATTAGTTTTTTTCCCTTTGTTGTTAATACCCTGATTAGTTTTTTCCCTTTGTTGTTAATACCCTGATTAGTTTTTTCCCCTTTGTTGTCAATACCCTGATTAGTCTTCTCCCTTTGTTTTCAGTACCGTGATTAGTCTTCTCCCTTTGTTGTCAATACCCATGGTTGTTTACTGACAACACACTGCAGCTTTAAAACTGTGTGTTCACCAGTGTGTCTACTAATATCATTTTCCCTGCATCTGTCCATGAGTATTGATCAATACCAGTCCCCGTGTGGGTCCGTGGGGAAGGCGAGGGGGGGGGGGGCAAGCAAGAATAGAGCCACTACTTTCCCAACAACCATGTCGTAGAAGTCGACTAATTGGGGGCATCCTTCAAAATTGGAGAACATCTGCCTGAGAAGAAAGAAAAAAAAAAAAAAGAGTCTGCACACAAGTGAGCCAGACGTGTGAAACGGGTGCGCACTCGCAATTCTCAGATTCTCGAACAAGACTTAAAGTCCGGAAGTGGCCGAACACCCTGCTGGAATTTACAGCCGGTGAACAAAAAAAAAAAACAAAAAAAAGAATAAGTAGAAGATCAAAACATGTGAAACTAATTTCTTAGGGTTTTCAGTGTCTACGAAGATTCAACAAACAGTATTATTTTCGATTACAACAGTAAGCATGACACGACGAAACAAAAATCGTTAGGGAAAAAATCCATAATTACAGTAACAATAACCATAACCATATAACATTATTTAGCCAAACTAAAGTTCACTGTACAGTAATCTGAAGCCATTGACGCAAACTGTTATGTACTAGGTTTATTGCAGCGTAACGTGAGACAAACATAATAGAGCGGGAAAGTAATGGTGGCCTTTTCTGAAGACTAAATTAGAACAGGAAAGTAATAGTGGCCTGTTCTGAAGACTGAATTTAAGAGTCCAGCGTTATGGAAATACAGCGTTAGCAGACTGCGTACAATAAAACGCGTGTTCTGTCTTGCATAAACATGAATCACATTTGATTACTTTTAATACTAGTCTGGCACCAAAAGCCACACAGTCTTAAAAGATGAATACTATAAAGTGTGATAGTACATACAAGATAAGTACTGCAGAAACAGGACCTGCTAAACACCGTGCTGATGCCGTTGCTGTTACTGTTTTTGCGCTTCTATTTCTTCTTCTTCTTCTTCTTCTTCTTCTTCTTCTTCTTCTTCTTCTTCTTCTTCTTCTTCTTCTTCTTCTTCTTCTTCTTCTTCTTCTGCTTCTTCTATATAAAAAAGAAACAAAAGAACAAAAAAGAGAAAAAAAAAACAAAAAAACAAAAACAATATCTAAGTCTTAATTACAAATGCTGGAATGTGCTCTAATTTATACTGACATTACTTGAACGTTTGAAAGAGTTTAATAATAAGCCTATTCAAAAAATGTAAGTCTTACAGGTTGCATAATATAAACATCATCTAAACCAATTAAATATTAGTTACAAATATTGGAATGCATTCGACTGACATCTTCAGTTTTAACAATAATAAGCTTCAGTTTTCAACCTTCACATTTTCAGTTTTAACAATAATAAGCTTCAGTTTTCAACCACCACCAAGTTCCCTAACTCCCCCCCCCCTCCCCGCCCCCCCCCCAAACCGTTAATAAGAAATACATCAAAGCCTTAACATACTATAATCTTTTTAGGGGGGCATATAGTCTGTAGTGAAATAATAATCAAATAGTTTCCGATTGTATCTAAAGGGGTTATTGATATTTTTTATTTCCGGTGGAAGATTATTCCCTAGCTGAGCTGCAGAGTACGCTAAGCTTGTTTTATATAGGTCTATTCTAGGTTTAGAGATATGCAATATGTTAAGGCGTTTGCTATGTCTTCCATTGTATATAAATAATAGCCAAAGGTAACATGGAACATTTTTAGATATGATTTTCTAAATAAGTTTAGCTTTATTGAATAGTAGGCGTTCCCGGAGCGATAATAGCATGAGTTCTTTATATAGGTGCGAACAGTCACTTTCATGACTATTAGCTATTAAACGAACAGCCCTTCTGTGCAGTGCTTTCAGTCGTTTGATGACTGAATTTGCACATCCATCCCATATTGTGGAGCAATAGTCTATGTGGGTCTGAATATGAGAAGTATAGAATAATTTCCTAGAGTTTTCATCCAGAAAGTTTTTAATTTTTGCTAGTTGGTATACCTTTGTAGCAGTTTGCTTAACAAGTGTTTGCACATGGGAGTTGAAGGTAAGATTTCCATCGATGATCAGACCTAAAGTTTTGTGCTCAATTACACTTTCTACTGGTGTGTTACCTAAGTAGAGTTGAAGGGTTCTATGAGAGTTTAAAGTGCACAGTTTTTGTCTTGTTGTTATTAACATAGATTTTGTCTTACTTATGTTGATTTGCATGCGGTTTGCATAGCTCCAACTAACTTCATTGTTTAATTCTTGTTGCAAAGACATAGATAGATAGATAGATAGATAGATAGATAGATAGATAGATAGATAGATAGATAGATAGATAGATAGATAGATAGATAGATAGATAGATAGATAGATAGATAGATAGATAGATAGATAGATAGATAGATAG
>CAJHNH020002735.1:412500-481894 GCA_905116865.2 Candidula unifasciata
GGGCAACTTATTAGAGGTATTTTTTCGAAGTCGAAATGCATCTGTTTGAGAGGAAAGGGGCCAACAATCTGAAGATAAATAAGCGAGATCTGTAAAAGATTTGTGCACGCAAAGCTCAAGACCTGAAACATGACCAAAATCCAGAAATGGACGAACAAACAGAACTGTCCGCCAGAGTTTACAGCCGGTGAACGGGAAGTGAGAAGAAGAATAATGTAGTGGACTGGATTCCATCCACGATACTAAAACTATTGCACAGTATACAACCAAATAGGAGAATAAACTGCTAGCCTTACGTGACGTACAGCGTCTCAACAAAAAGTGACAATAACGGTAATGATGATGTTGATAATGATGCTAATCTTGGTTTAACCAAAAAAAAAAAAAAAACACTATGAAAAACATTACACATACCACTGCCCAATTTATTCCAACATAATACACAGTCAGACAGGTAATCAGTACCAAAGTAGAAAACAGAACTGACAGAATGGCTGTTAAACACGCCGATTTCCATCTACTCTGACAAGATAATATCATAAAACACAGAATGGCAAGCAGAAATTTAGTTAAACAACAACATAAAGATTATGTAGAAAGGAACATTAGGTCTGTCACGGTGAAGAAATCCGGGATATAATGCGTGGGAAAGAAGATTACAACACACTATTTAGTAGAGAGACAAGAATCAGTACGAAAAACAAACAAGAATGGTACAGGGAAAGACCTGGCTGAGGTATGACGGGTACATGTCGGTCTGTGTCTGTCTGTCTGTGTATCTGTCTGTCTGTCTGTGTATCTGTGTATCTGTGTATTTGTCTGTCTGTGTATCTGTCAGCCTGTGTATTGTCTGTCTGTAGATGCAATGATGTATAAAAAGAGGAAGACCAGCAGGGCAGAATACTAGACAGGCCTGCGTGCCCAGTTCCTAACCCTTTAAAGATAAAATGTGTTCTGTCTCTATCTATCTATCTATCTATCTATCTATCTATCTATCTATCTATCTATCTATCTATCTATCTATCTATCTATCTATCTATCTGTCTGTCTGTCTGTCTGTCTGTCTGTCTGTCTGTAGACAGACGGACGGACGAATAGATAGATAGATAGATAGATAGATAGATAGATAGATAGATAGATAGATAGATAGATAGATAGATAGATAGATAGATAGATAGATAGATAGATAGATAGATAGATAGATTTAATCCCGCCCACACTAATACGTTTCTCTGCCACCAAACCAGGCTTTCCTCTTCAAACAATGACGTCACAGTACTGCACGTGAAAGCCTGGGTTCTTAAATGGAAGACCTTGAGTGCTCCAAGACCGTCCGTCTCGTGCAACAAGACGTTAGGTTTTAGTTCTCATTACAATCTCAAATATTTCTGCTACTGGTCAGTGCCTTTTCTTTGGTAATACATTGCAACATGATATATATACATCTGAAAGACGACTCTACACCTACTCCTACTACGTCATCTCCTGTGGTTTAACGGTTATAAACGCAGTTTAATAATTCCGACAGACCATGTTTGATTCAGCCCAATGACGTTTAGCTGAAAAAAAAAAAAAAAAAACAACTTAACATTGACTTCTGTAATGATATGAGCCACGGCCGGCTCCAGCTGACGGGATTTGCTGCTGACGTAATCAGGTCGGGCTAACGAAGCGTTAACGCAAGCGGTTCTCAAACAAGAATAAACTATTGTCGACAGTGGCGAGGGAAGACAACTTAAATTTTAACTTTTAAGAATCTTTATTGATTTCCCAATTTTTAGCCGACTTTTCTTGATTGTTGCCCCGGCACCCTTGGCACACGCTCACGGCACCTGTGGGTTACTTTAGCACCCAGTTTAAGAACCGCTGCGTTAACGCATCGTCAGCTTTACCCAGTGAAGTCAGCAGCCCGTCCCGTCCGCTGGAGCCGGTCGAGTATGAGCGTTGTCGTCTATTTACGTCTATTTAGAAAGCAATTGCAAACTAGTAACGGTAAAATTGCAAAGTAAAACAAATAAGTGGATCAAAGCCCCACCCTCCCCCAACAAACACATGTAAACTCCTTGTAAGTATGGGTTTCTGTGGCTTAGGCGTTGCGAGCACGCTTCGTAATGCCGAGGTGCCGGGTTCGATCAGAGCTGCGGACGATTTTTCTTCGATGGTTTCGATAGTGGTCCCAAGAGCTGGCCGTTTAGGAAGCAATAGCTATAGAACGTAAAATCTGCTAGAAAAAAAAAAAAAAAACACACAAAAACGCACACAACAGGCAACAAAGGCTTGGGTTGGTTCTGCAAGGTCAGGTAAAGGATTTGCAACTAACTAACTGTGCAAGTATTTGTTCATACATTTCATATTGTTGTTGATACCGTTCCGTCTTTCTAGACGGCAGGGTTATACTGTACTACGGGGAGCATGTGAATCACAGGTCATGGAGACTGCAAGTATGGCTAGCAACATCCACTAGGAAAAGTCTTCCATAATTAGAGCATGGGATTTCAGGACAGGCATTTCATACTATTTGAACATTACCAATTATATGTACTTGCCATCAATCACATGATATTTTTTTTAAAGGTTAGTTGCGTATCCTTTACAGGACGTTGCAGAACCAGCCCGTGGCTGTTGTGGGATTTTTCTAGGCAAATTTACATCCAGTAGTTTGCCATTGCTTCTGGACGGTCGGCTTTCTTGATACCACTGTCGAAACCAACGCAAGGCACATGATCCGCAGCTGGGATCGAACCCGGCATCCAGGCATTACGAAGCGTTCGCATCGACTTAGCCACAGAGCCGACACATATATATAGATATACACACACACACATATTGTGTAGCTGAACAAGGCTGAGGTCCCTTAAGCCCTCTCCCCCTTTCTATAAAATGTATGAGTCCTCATCTCCAATTCCTATTAAAATCCATTTTCGTCCTTTATAGGATACAATTGTTTGTTATTTGAAGCCCCACCCTGGCTTTTGCCAGGGGCCGCAATATAGGCAGGCCATAAATATGGCCAATTGTCTGAACGCGGTTTCTGGGACCTCTCCACGGTGATCCTCATCCGCATGGTGGCCCTTTGTGTCATCGGGTGTTTATCGCTTGTGTGATGTCCTAGTGGGGTAGAAAGTCAGTCAGACCTCCAATGTGTTGCTTGTGTGGGCTTTAATGTTGGTTATTATTCGAGACAGGCATTTCTGAGATCAGTCACGTGGGCTACTTGGCCGACCCAGCCTAAAATGAATACCAGAAACTTCTGTGGTGACTTTACTGGCGTGATAAGGGGCCGCATCTCAAATAAAGTGCCAGCCACTAAAACTACGGGGTTAACGTCATTTTCAGTAGGCTTCCATACGTGGAATATTGTCTGGCGTACATATTACGTTTATTTTAGTGCAGGACCATTCAACTAAGCTAACCAGGGGCCAAAATGGGAAGGGGAGGGGGTGGGGGGGGGGATTGGACTAAAATAGATTTGAAAAAAAAATGAGCTGCTTGAGTAAAGGAGAGTAGGACTTGTTTGGAGAATTTTATAAGAGATATAGTGTCAACAAACGTTGTTAAAAATGTGATATGGGTTTCAAATAATATTTATGTAGCTATTGCTCCCCCCCCACCCCCCCCCCACCCCCCCCCCCCCCCCCCCCCCCCCCCCCACAATTCGTGACTTTATGAACAAAGATAGCTAGAAAAAAGTATGTCGTGGAAAACTTGAATTCTCATGTAAATTCGTGTCTTTATAAGATAGATTGGCTTATGTGCTTCGTATGCAATTTTCCTAACGCATGTGCAACCAAAGCCAAGTATCTATATCGTGACATAATCCACCCGAGCCGTGCAGATCAGAAAAGTTACCCGAGCGCTTAAATCAAACCTGAGATATTTTTTCTGGCAATTAATGGAGTAGAAGAATCTATTTCTGTGTAAATGTAGGCCTGGGTTTACATTTGATATGGCCATTACAAGCAATTTTCCATGGCAATTTTCTGTAATTATGATCATTAGTTATCAGAAATAGCTTGTTGTGGGGTTTCAGGACGTGCGCCTGCTGGCAGTAATTGCTGTCCTCCTCGCCTTAGCATCAATTCCCTGCCTTCACTTGAGAGATGATTGTCTTGTCTGAGCTGCTACTTTAAGAAAGTACGAAGAACGTTTCAGCGGCACAAAAGAGGCAGTCATTATAAGGGATTAATGCAAACTGTTGAACACTATAACATCTGAACTACTAGATGTTATCCTTTTCAAGAGACACTATAAAAGTAATGATTGTTACTATATTTTGGGTTAGAACAGGGCGCTTCCATGCACATAAATAACTACAATTATGTGCTGGCTGGACTGTTGTAGATTCCAATTTGTATCGAGGTGAATTTTTAATAAATGTGAAGAGAACTACAAGACATTTAACGGGAAATAAAAACCGGACACCACATGATCCATTCAGTTTCGACTGTCTGTATAATAAAGGCACCTGGAGGCTTACAGGAATGGAAACCAGTCTGAGAGAAGTAGTATACAAAGGGACTGTTTGGAGCCGGAGAGCGATTGGAGCGCTTGAACTGGAATGTTTAAAAGTTACAGATTATTGAGGAATATAGTACAGATGAACAGATACAATACTGCTCGTGATGTTGCTGCTGCTACTGCTGAAGAAGAAGAAGAAGAAGAAGAAGAAGAAGGAGAAGAAGAAGAAGAAGAAGAAGAAGAAGAAGAAGAAGAAGAAGAAGAAGAAGAAGAAAAAGAAGAAGAAGAAGAGGAGGAGGAGAAGAGGACATACGAGGAAGAAGTGGAAGAGGATTAGGAATAATATTAATAATTAGAAATTACCAAACATAAAATGGCACCAAAAAGTCTTGGGAAGTAAAGGTGACCGACGTGATGTTGACCACATCCTCCATTAAGCGCCGACTGTCTAAAAAAAAATACGGGCCTAGCATCATATACCAAATGCACTTCTGGTCTAAAGATGCTGGTTTTGTTATTTAACAAAAATGAAAATGAACACAAGCTAGTAGCAGTCTAACAGTGTGGCCACTAAAGTGAGGACATAGTTTCTGGATGTTCGCCTATCGATTTCTCCAGCAGGTCTCTGTGGCGGTGTTAAGAGGGTCGCAGAATGGTCAGATTAATCTGGTCGCGGAAAATTATACTAGAAATTGCCCGGAGTAGCAGTTCGTGAAAGTGGGTTCAGATAATTTGAACTGAAAAATCCCAAATCTGTCATTTACTTTTTTTGTCTGCACAAAAAGTTACATTAATAAAGGATTCAGATTTTCAAATTCAAATTCTGCAGAGAATTGCTTTAGTCGTCGTCCCTATGTGAGATGCAATTTTTCGTTATTGTGAAGCACCACCCTGGATGTTGCCAGAGTACCTAATATAACCTAACGGTTGAACAGGGTTTCCAGGATCTCTCCGAGGGTAATCCTTATCCGAATGGTGGCACTTTGTGTCACCGAGTGTTTAGCGCTTGTGTGATGTCCTGGTCGGGTAAAACTTACTTACTTACTTACTGACTTATTTACTTACTTCTGCAGAGAATTGTTAGGCATTTTATAAAGACTACATGACACATGTGTCCGTGTTATGTTGAATTAAGAATCGACATCACGGCAATTGGGACACTTCCATAAACGCTGCGTCCCCCTCTCAACATACTCTGTGAGTCTGTTACAATCACGACATGTGTGTACGGCTGATTCTCAAGCCAGCGAAAGGCAGCAGTGACTGCCCCCACCTCCATTCTCAAACTAGACGTTGTTTTGCTGCACGAAGCAACGCGTTATACGCGTAATATATACTCGCCAGCGGCACCGACATAAAGACAACAATTCTGGGGGTGTGAGGAAGCAAAGAATAAACCCACAGCCTGCCCAAAAGCATGTCATAAGAGTCGACTCAATGGGAGCTTCCTTCGAAGTAGGAGTACATTTGCCTGAGAGGCAAGGAACCAATAGTCTGCATGCAAATTAGTCAGAAAATGGATGTGAACGCAACGCTCAGTTTCAAAAAGTTGACGAATAACCAAATCTTTTTGCTGGAGTTTAAAGCCATTGAACGCGAAGAAGAATAAAAAAAAAAAAAAAGATTAAGGAAATATTTTCTGAATAAATTTTAAAACGAAAATACTTTTAAGATCGGGCAAAACATGAATTAAACCTTATATAAAAACAAATACTATAGATAATTATTTTTCTTGAGAAAAAAAAGTGCACAAAATAACCATAATGTGTTCTAATATGTTGATCGACAAAGAAGTTTATCAAAGCAAAGTTTCCCCGTTGTGAATTTGAACAAAGAAGACATAAACAATCGATTGCAAAATTGTTTTCTAGGCATATTTCGCTGTATTTAGGCATACTACAGTAACAATCGATTTACATGAAGCAAATAACTGAATCCTTCAAACTGAAACAGAAAATCCACTATATTCACAAACTGGCTGTTTCGTCAGGGTAACCGCAAGGTGAAACGCATGTTTTTCTGTCTGCGTAAATTTAGATTAATCCGGTTGATAGCTGAAGCTTCCGCAAACTTCAATAATCTACGGTTGGCCGAAGTGTAAATCATTTAAAATGCATCATCCTTGTTTACATTGTGCCCAGGATTTAGAATAAGGCACGCAACTGCTGCTGACGGATTTTTTTGACCAGTCACCTGATTCATTGTTGTTGAGTTGTTGTTGGTGTTTCGCAGTGCTTTCATAACCCAAAATGAAATAAGTTCAGCAACCCGTTTCTCCAGTCATCGGTCAGGTCTGCACACATATGCAGTTACAGGTGCATTTAAATATGTAACTAAAAGTTTATAACAATATCTATGTATACTTTATATACTACAAGGAAGATTTTGATAATGTATAATAAGAACAACCTATTACAGGCATTTAAGATGCAAAGTTAGATTAAACCGATTTCAAACTCACCAGCAACCAAAGTTGGGAACAAATAATACATTAGACATGACAATATGACATTGCTTTTGCTGCCAGTAGTCCCTTTTCATACGGTGATCTAGGACAGGGAACTCTTGTGCCTGTGGAGTTAGGACTGCATGCAGTATGAAGTCGTCATAAACTGTGCAGGCTAAGAAGTTTATATTTGCCCTTAAACACGATACTTGACTTCTGAAAGGATGGCACAACAAAGAACTTTTTTGAAAACGAAGAGATACTAAATAATCAATTCTCTATTTCTTTGAAAGTAGAGAGATACTAAATTATCAAATCGTTCCTATCTGGAATTGTAATAACATTATTGCAGAAGTGAAACTGAAATCAAAAGAAGAATAGAAACGGGGGAAAAAAAGCAGAACTACATATTGTAAATTAAAACTGCCAAACTGTATTTCTATAAAAATTTACTAAAGGACACTTAAACTAATACACGGAGTACGCAATTAGAGGCGAATTTACAGCAAATTATGCCAAGTTTCATTGAAGCAAAAGTGAAATAAAATACAAAATCTAAGGATAGAACAAATGTAAAAAAAGAAAAAAATATATTATAAATTAAATAAAAAGTGAAGCATTTTAATATCAGCAAAAGACCTAACACGTTTATAAGAAAAAAATATAGGGAAAAGTCGACGCAGGCAGGCAAGAGGTAGAAAGCAATGCCAATGAGAAGACAACACCAAGCGATGGACGAATAGCAGTCTATCGAAGTATGATACCTGTGAAGGATGTAGGAATCAATGAAGACACATTACAGCCAATTTCCACTGTGAAGACAACACCTGATCGATTACCTAATATACCGAGCCTGGAAATCTCGCTGTTCCCGATATTCCATTATGTGTGAAACGCATCTTGTCCAACCGAATAAGGAACGTTGCATGGGTCTGGCATTTCAGCCTTTCAGGCTTCAAGAACATATCTGCAGACCCAGACCGGGAAAGACAAGTGGATTCCCTAAAGTTTTGCTCACCTGTTTTTTCACGTCACAGAAGAGCAGCAGTTAGGCAAATACATTAATCACCATAAAGAAATTTGTGACAGTATAAAAATTAGTTGCGTATCCTTTACAGGACGCTGCAGAAGCAAACCCAGCGTTCACTGGCTGTTGTGGTTTTTCTAGGCAAATTTACGTTCAGTATTTTGTCATTGCGTATAGGGCATATAGGGCTAGACATTTTTTTTAAAACAAATCGGCACAAGATGGGTGATGTGGTCAGCATCACGCCGGCCGCCTCTACTTTCCGGGACTGAACCCGGTACCCACTCAAGGCTGGGTCGACCTGGGAGCCAAGGTCATTTTTGAAAAAAGTCTGCAGCTCTCGGTACCACTGTCGAAACCAGCGCAAGACAAACCGTCTGCAGCAGGGATCGAACCCGGCACCCCGGCATTATGAAGCGCGTTCGCAACGCCTAAGTCACAGACGCCGACTGTGACAGTGCAGTCTGCTCTAAAAACGTATTTTCTCTAAAAAACTACAATAAATGTACACAAAGTCATTACATTAGACAAACCTTATACGAAATCATTCCTGTTTCTATAAGTGAACAATTATTAGACTTCTAGGCTATCCTCCGACAAACGGTCGGCAAAGATGGTGGCGGCAAAATATCCAGCCGAGCTGCGGTCACGGGTCATGTGTTGTAAGCAGTTTAAAAGTGAAGTGGAAACTAATAAGGAACGAAAACTAATGAGGAGCGAAAAATGTCAAATGAAATCGACTACTTACCGATAATTGCACACCTGTATATCTGGAAATTGTGGCACAGAAGTTGTAAATACTGCCCGAAAATCTGCTGTTTGTGGCTATTACGCCATTGAAACTCGGCTAAGTACGATTGGAACAAGGCGCGGCTCGTACCGCATTGATATCGCAACTTTCTTTTTAGTAGTATCAACAGACCCGCTATCCTCCGACTAACGGGTACAAGAGATGTCGACCAAAAACAGGGCCTCACTCACGTGTCAATTTCAAACTTCCAGCGACTTAATTTGCGGTTTTCCGGCGACTACTGCCACCGCCGAGAGTAGCCCCCACGCCGCTCACGAGGCGTGGATTGGGGCTAAACTAGATGGCTAGGACTCACGAGCAAAGCTGCAGGAGATGCGGCGCGGGGGAGACTCTCAGCGGTTTGTTCCGTTTCTCGAAATTGTCAAAAGAAACTAATCCTAGTTTTGCCGCGATGTGCTCGTGACCGCAAGTGCGCAATGACCCGTGACCGTAAGTGAGCAATGACCCGTGACCGCGGCTCGGCTGGATATTTTGCCGCCGCCATCTTTGCCGACCGTTTGTCGGAGGATAGCCGACTTCTATTTCTAGTAATAATGCTATACATGCTTTTGTAGCGAGATGTCTCCCCAGTACGTCTTGGCAATATACTCTTTAGTCTTTCCGTCTTACTTCATTTGGTGCCGTCCATTGTAATTGTCTGTGATCACATACATTGCAAAAAATTTTATTGTTTTTTTTTATAAATGTGTGATATTTGTGTATAATTATATTTTTTAAATTTTATATAACTGTGTTGAATTCATATTAATATTCACTTGGTCTAGCGTCTATGATGTGTGTGTGTGTGTGTGTGTGTGTGTGTGTGTGTGTGTGTGTGAGTATGCATTGGTTGCTTCCAAGCAGATCTAAATATTACATTACAGTTATAAACATTACTTTCTGGTCAGGATCTATACATTACATTTAGTCAGAATCTTAACAAACTTTTAATTTTCATTAACAAATACTTTGTCATAATGTAAACATACTTTGCTGATCTCATAAATTCTTTTAACCAAATCAAGCAATAGCTTCAATTTTAGTTTGCACAATTCCTATGACATCACGACATATTTCCATACTACAAACTGCGAACGTCACCAGCTGTAAACTCTGACGGAAAGTCCTGGTTGCTCGTCCACTTCTGGACTTTTAGTCCTGTCCCAGAACCTGAGCCATCCGTTTTCCAGATCTCATTTGTATACAGACTGTTGGTTTTTTGCCTCTGAGACAATAAACTCCGACTTCGAACGAAGTTCCCAATTAGTCGACTATTACGACATGCTTTTGGGTAGGCAGTGGGTCTGTTCTTGTTTTCCTCACAACAGGGCCACGGAACCCACAAACTGTTAATTAGAATTTGATTTAAATTACACATAACAATTTACAGTGTACACCAATCAGCTACAGACAGGAATTTGTTCCATTTTTGTTTATGACAAACGCCCGGTGAAACGATCGCAGTTTTCGTGTGGTAGTCATACCAGATATCCCGTGGTAACGATATTTTATGTCATATAGTAGCGAGCGTAGATGTCATAGGTAACTATCAAATATGTCATTTGATATCAATTATAGATGTCACATGGAAGCGATTATAGACGTCATGCAGTAGAGTTCATCGATGCATCGTGGTAGTAATCGACGATTTCATATCACAGATGTCACGTGGTAAGGACCATAGATGTCACGTGGTAACAATTTTAGATTCCACAAGGTAGCAATCGTAAATACTAACTGGTAGCTATCACATATGTCATGTAATAGCAATCATAAATGTCATGTGGTAGTGATCATAGATGTTACGTGATAGCGATCATTGTGTCACGCGGTAGCGATCATAAATGTAATGTGGTAGTGATCCCAGATGTCCAGTATTAACAATCAAACATGTCATGGTAACAATGAATGGCACGTGGTAATGAACACACTTGTTGTGATTGTCCTAAGCCCGCATGAACTGTATCATATTCTTTTCCCTTTATGTCAAAACTTGTTTTTCTGTAAAATATCCAGACATCACAGTTCTCTTTAAATAACATTTCCATCATTAGAAAGATTCCCTGGTGTGCTTTGGTGAAGTTTTGACCTTTTCATGAGCGATTTTTTGTGAGGGCTGAGAGGTCCGGAAGTTCCGGGTTCAGGGCCCGGTGAAGGCTGGGATTTTTTTTTCTGGCGGACTTTCAGTATTTTCCCCTGGTCTCTGGGCAGTAAAATCAAACCCAGTGTGTATTGTTGCGCACGTAAAAATAATCCTTTGGCACTTTGAAATCGAAAAGAGTAGCCTAACAACGCTGCCCGGGCATATTTTGGAGTTAAACATCTACCCAACGTATTTCAGGATCCTTGCCAGCGCTACAGAGTTCGTGAACTGAGCTGAGATTTTTTTTCTCAGTCTTGAGTAAGAAGTAGAACGTAACAATTATACTACCCTTGTGCCATGAAATTAACCCGTTGTTTAAACTATAAACCTAAATGTGTGCACGGTGCCACCATTCTAACATTCTTCAACAAAATGAAACTCACTGTGGTGCCGACAAATGATCGTAGCCATGTAAGGGGAGAAATGCTTTTTCTTTGTCACTCTCCTTCAAGTGGCACCAAGGGCTTCTGCCTTTTCTGCCTTACCGCAAGTACGTCAGGCACAAAACTACATGCTACATTAGGCCGGTTAACCATTGTAGGGCCTAGATAATAACTATCTGAAGGTTGAACAAGGTATCTGGGATTTGTCCGGCAAGTTTGGAATTAATTCAACGATTGTATACAATCTTAAGAGTTCTCCTACTTTCAGGTAGCATTCGATAAAAAAGAAAACAAATTAAACAAAGTAAACATTATTCTAAACACATATCTCCTCGTATATGAAATTATTCATCATTTCTCAACTGTTTTATGACAATAACACACTGCGGGGAAAGAGACTTCATTTTATGACATTATGACAGGCTTATTTTCCTCTCAAACTTTATTTGCTTTTCTGTTTCCCCACGGCGTCTACCTTAAAAAGTTTCCGTTATGTTATTAAATGAAATATGTGCTTCGTGTTTTTTCCCCCTCTATGAAAGCATTCCAGAATGCTGTCTAAGTTCATTTTTTTCCCCCGACAGACAAGTCAGATTCAATTATATAGGCTCACGAATTTTGCTGACATTCTTCCTAAAATGAAAGGAAAAAAAAGTATATCCGATCTATAAGATTCTTTTGTTCCATTCGGTCTGCGTGTTGTTTTTTTTTTTTTTCATGATTTCTCTCTCTCAACTCACCACCACCGCCCCCACCACTCCTTTCCCTTTTCTTTTCATTTAGCCGAAATGTCAGCTGTATAAGACGGGAGAAATAAAAAACAAGTGGTGATATTATAGCGGAGACTTAGAGGACATGAGAAGGTAAGAGATAGGTTACTCTAAATGCCAGATGATAAAAACAATGTAACAATGAGTTTGGATAATATTCCGAGCCGGCTACCGTTAACTCTTTCAAACCCAAACAGTTTTCACTTTCGTTCTTTCTGTTCCAAGTAACTGAGCACAAGAGCAACGCATACATAGGTTTGGAAGCGCCAGGATATGACACACGAGGCCATATAAAACATACCACAACCCTTGAACCGTTAGGGACGTGGAGGTGTATCGATGAAATCACTAACATGCAAAACCCGTCACCTTTCGCTGTCTTCCGCTTGTTGAACAAGTATATAATCATTTAGTTCTGTCCATTTTCCCTTCCAGGCGCCCCTTTCCTTTATTTTTCCCTTTGACTACCCCCTCCCCTCCCACCCCAGTCTTCATTGACGTATAGTCTTTGCAGTCGAACATCACGTGCCCGAACCACACTAACTTGCGACGTTAAAGAGGCTCCTGATGTTATGCAAATTTATTTATGTTCTCTATTATATACATGTTAGTTTCAGTTCTAAATAGCTAATTCGTAAAATTCGTCTATAGTATTATTGTTTGAAAGCACCAATACTCCAGCTCTCACATCAGTATAAGAAACTCGACAATACCAATGATTTGTTTTCTTTGACCTCTCCTGCCAAGCTGGTTGTGCTCTTTCACGTCGCATTCAGCTGGGACATCGCGTCTGTTGCCCAATCAAGTCTAGCACTGATCTCTTTGGTACAACTGCCATCGTTAGAAAGGGACAGAGATAACTGAATTAATTATTCAGATATAAAGGGCAATGTAACTCCTGTTCTGCGACAGAGGACAGTAAGAACAGATCCGACAGATTCAACAAAAGCATATGTGACAGAAGACAGCAAGAACATCTGTGACAGAAGACAGCATGAAAATATGTGACAATAGACAGCAAGAACATATGTGACAATAGACAGCAAAGGCATCTGTGACAGAAGACAGCAAGAAAATCTGTGACAGAAGACAAGAATATACGTGGCAATAGACAGCAGGAATATCTGTGACAGAAGACAGCAAGAAAATATGCGACAAAAGACAGCAAGAAAATATGTGACAGAAGACAGCAGGAATATCTGTGACAGAAGACAGCATGAATATCTGTGACATAAGACAGCAGGAATATCTTTGACAGAAGACAGCATGAAAATCTGTGACAGAAGACAGCAGGAATATTTGTGACAGAAGACAGCAGGAATATCTGTGACAGAAGACAGCAGGAATATCTGTGACAGAAGACAGCAGGAATATCTGTGACAGAAGACAGCAGGAATATCTGTGACAGAAGACAGCAGGAACCTCTTTGACAGAAGACAGCAAGAACATCTGTGGCAGAAGGCCGCAAGAACGTCTGTGACAGAAGACAGCAAGAACATGTGTGACAGAAAACAGCAAGAACATCTGTGACAGAAGACAGCAAGAACATCTGTGACAGAAGACAACAAGAACATCTGTGACAGAAGACACTAAGAACATACGAATTAAATTTGGAATAACACCATACAGTATTGTGAGTTGTTCGGTTGTAGAAGAGGTAAAAGGAACATTATACTAACTGAAGTAACATATTCGTATTCTTCCTCGCGGTCACCGACTGTCAACTCTGGCGGAATGTTCTGGTTCTTCGTCCACTTCTAGAATTTAGTGTTGTCCCAGAACCTGGGTTTTGCGTGCACATACATTTTACAGATCTAGCTTATCCACACACAGACTTGTGGTTGCTTGCCTCTCAGGTAGATGCACTCCGACTTCTAAGGAAATCTTCAATAAGTCGACTTTTACGACAGGATTTTTAGGGGGCAGTGGATCTTCTTTCCCCCCTACTCACAGTGGGGTCAGGGGGAACCACACGGATAGTGATGTAGTCAAACGGACAACAACATTAGTTCTGGATGTTATTTTTCTAGTTATAATAAAGTGAAATGTGACAAAATAATCAGACAAGATGCTTCATATGTATGCTTTAATCACAAATAATTCTTCTAAACCGGACAACACATTTTGCACACACCCACACATATAAACACTCACACGTACGCATTCGCACACACATACACACGCGCATATATACTGATTACTGTCTGTCTGTTGTCTGTCTGCATTTATTCATCTATGCATTTGTTACTAACACTCCGTACACAGCTTTGATGAGCAATTAATGGCATCTACCTTGACGTAAGTACATAAACAAATACATACTTCGTACCGATAGAAAAGTGCAGCTTTGTTTTCCTCGTGTAAGAAGGTGATTATATGTGAGAGACAGGATTTTATGTTAACCAATATTTACAATCAGCCAGGAGAAAATTGAAACTGACACGCACATTTACCTTTATTACATAGTTAAGAACAGTTAAGTTAGCCTACATACAAAATAGTTTTTGCGTCGCTATAAAAGCAATGCATTCATAAAAAAGAACAGGACGCAGATCAAGAACTATTGATAGATAACATCAGAGAAACTCTATAAAAATACGATGTATCCATGCTCGATGTAACCAGAAGGAGAATCGCGTACCTCTTACGGAGAAGAAGAAGAAGAAGAAGAAGAAGAAGAAGAAGAAGAAGAAGAAGAAGAAGAAGAAGAAGAAGAAGAAGAAGAAGAAGAAGAAGAAGAAGAAGAAGAAGAAGAAGAAGAGAAGAAGAAGAAGAAGAAGAAGAAGAAGAAGAAGAAGAAGAAGAAGAAGAAGAAGAAGAAGAAGAAGAAGAAGAAGAAGAAGAAGAAGAAGAAGAAGAAGAAGAAGAAGAAGAAGAAGAAGAAGAAGAAGAAGAAGAAGAAGAAGAAAAAGAAGAAGAAGAAGAAGAAGAAGAAGCTCTTAGATAAAATAGTAATACTTTTTTTTCAATTATTTATAATTGATCCATAATCAGTCATTAGTTTGAAGAACAACAAAACTAACAACAACAACGTTTTGACCCTGTTCCACGCTGAACGTGCCAATATGTTATATTTGAGGTCTTTATTAGATTTTCTCAAGCAATCGGGATTTCTGAATCTGGCTGATTGTCACGTACTGTGTGTCTGGTCGATTCTATTTCTATGATTTGTCGCATGATGTTACTTTGACTTATTTTAGAGGGCTAATGTTTATTACTGTCTCCTAAATGGAAGCATGATTGGATTGGTAATTCGATTTTCTGTCATTAGATGATTCAGGGTGAAGAAGTGATGACTGAAGGAATAGTTTGACTGCTGTAAATTTGACGAGAGAGATCAAACCGATGGGAGAGATAGGGAGGTGGGAGAAATAGGAGAGATGTGAGCTAAAGAAAAAATGGAAGAGATGGAAAAGATGGGATAAGCGTAATGATAGGTGAAATGGGTGCGATGGGAAAGATAGGAAAGACGAGAGAGATTATAGATATAAGGGTGACAGTGGAGATGACAAATAAGATATATCATAGATATAGGAAATATGAGAAACGTGGGGGAAAAAAAGAAAGATAGGAGAGCCATGAGAGATCTAAAAATGGGAGAGATCGGAGAGGTAACAGAAAACAGAAAGATAAGAGAGATTGGAGAAAAAGGAGAGATGAGAGAGCTGGCAGTGATAGGAGAGATGAAAGAAATAGGTGCGATAGGAGAGATACAAAAGATGGAAGAAATCTGATAAATGTGAGAGACTGGAGATATTGTAGAGACGGGGAAAAACTTGAGAGATCGGAGATAAGGAAAAGATAGGGTCTATGGGAGAAATGGGAGATAAGGAAAAGAGAGGGTCTATGGAAGAAATGGGAGATAAGGAAAAGAGAAGGTCAATGGAAGAAATGGGAGACAAGGAAAAGATAGGGTCTATGGAAGAAATGGGAGAAAAGGAAAAGATAGGGTCTATGAAAGAAATGGGAGTTAAGGTAAAGATAGGGTCCATGGGAGAGATGGGAGAAATGTGTACACAGAACCGTCATACATCATAAATGCAGGCGACATATGACATTGATGGGCCTAATAACCACATTTCTTGTTGTTAAGGTATCTCTCTCTCTCTGACGCACACACACACACGCACACACGCACGCACACACACACACACACACACACACACACACACACATATATATATATATATATATATATATATATATATATATATATATATATACATATAAAATGATGATGTAGAAAAAGACCAGTTACAAAATTAATTAAAAAAATATTAAATTACTACCAAAATATTTCGCACACAGCAAAGGTATTTACCATAAAGAACACCAAGAGCAAGCTGAAGCTTGCGTGTTGGAAAAAAAAAAAGTAAATGTTTTACTGAGTCAACAGACATGTTTGGACTTTCGAAGGTAGCAAGGTGAGTTGATGTGTACTGTCCAAGACACATTTTGTTGGTAAATGTATCTCGGTTGTTTTTTGTTGCCTTGTTATCCCAGTGTCGGTTCTTGGTCAGATATGACCTAGCTAACGTACGCTAGTAGCCAGTACTACTTGTCTTCTGTTAACACCGAATGTCGGGCAAGGTTGACAAAACCTCACAAAGTGCCAATGGTTTAAGGCGTTAGGGCGTGGGATTAGGGGGGGGGGGCGGGGATGAGAGCCATATTCAAAGAATAGGAAATGCAACCTGAAAACTTTACGTTATGCATGTGCATTTATGTCATTAAAACTGTGGGGATGGGGGTTGAGGGGAGGGGGGGGGGTGGGGGGGGGGGAACTAACCATAGACTGATAGCATAAACAGGTATGGCAGAAACGTCCAGCATAGAAATTTTCACTCATGAAGGGACGCTCAAAGTTCACTTTCATCAAACTGATTTCACTCGCTGTCACCTTGGAGTTGGAGTTTTAAATTGTATTTCCAAAACATGTCTTACAGAATGGCCAAATGTTACCAGCTCATGCAGCTAACGTTATTTTATATAGATGGCATTTATTTCTCCAAATTTCGCTGTTACAGTTTGTAAAACTTAAAATAAAAAAAAAAAAATTAAAATATTAAAAAGAAACAAAACAAACATTGCATACTAACTTCTGAACAAGAACCACGCTTTATTGCAGTGGTTGACTTTATCTAGATGGGACTGTACGCATTTTATTTCTAACATATTTCTTATTCATCATCAGGTGCCTTGCCGGCTAGCGTGGGCCATCACGCCTCTCCATATTCTGCGATCTCCTGCAGCATGTATCAATGCGTGTGCCGACACACCTCCATGCCATGCAACAAGATTGTCAAGAATCTTCTGTCGTTATCTTCCTCTATCCCTCCTTCCACAGATCTTTCCAGTGGTCAGAACATGTTTTTTTCCCCTCTTCTCATAACATGGCCGAAAAATGATGACTTTCTCCTTCTGATGTCAGTTATAAGTTCTCTTCGGGCTTCCGCCTCTTTCAAAACCTCTTGGTTGCTCTTTTTGGCTGTCTAAGGTATTCTAAGCATTCTTCTGTAAAACCACATCTCTGAGGCCTCAAGAAATTGTTTGGCCTGCCTACCGATTTTCCAGGATTCACAGCCATATGTTAAAACTTGATGTATGTAGCAAGCAAGAATTCTTTTTCTAACTCTCAATGACAAGGATATATTGCACAAGGTATTCTTCATTTTATAAAATGCAGTTTTTGCCTGTCCTATTCTGTTTCTTATCTCAGTTATGCATCTTCCATCTGATGTTATCCATGTGCCCAGATACTGAAATTTCTGTACTTGTATTAAAATAACACCATCAACTTGTATTACTCATTTAGGAATAATTCGTTTCTCATTATGGGACGCATTTCTGTGGGTTATGATAAAGCTCCACTCAGACTGCTGTCGGGAGCTGTAATAAAACCTAACGGTTGAACGGAGTTTCTGAGACTTGTGAATGAGGGATTCTCATCCGAATGGTGAGACTTTGTGTCACTGGGTGTTAATCGCACATTGTGCGTTCCCTGTAGGGCTTAAACGTCACTCAGAGAATTTCTAAGCATAGACAGGACACTACAAACAAAGACTTAGCAACTGGTGAAAGCCTCAAAAGCACTGTTCTATTTTTATTGACCTTGCAGAATATATACATAACAATTATTGATCGCTTAATAACGTAAGATAATTAATATATGGAAATAAACATACAGAATGTTGGCGACAAGCATAACTTAACTTTATTTTATAATATAAAATAGCAAAGTAATGACTAAATGCTGTCCGAGATGGCGAGATATGAAGAAACATTATCACACATGTTATTCGGCAAGACACATGATGGTGATGATAACAGTGGCCTGTCTGACTTATGTAAATCTATCTTTATTGCAATCGTGAATAAATCAGAAGCTTTAGAATTTGAACAAGAGGGAACCATTAACAGAGGGAGTCAGACCGATAGACTTTGCAACGAATCATCATGCACATTATTAGAACGAAGCTTTTAACGAAGAAAGGGGAAGAAAAATGCGGGATTGTGGAAGATAACATTTTTACCTTAAAAAGACAGGGGTAATTTAAAATAACTTCTTATGGGAGAAACCAGTTGAGGTACACTAGAGCGGCTTCTGCATCGGGGGAATGCGCACGCATTGGAATGCCCAATGTGAAGTGATGTCGACTGTGGTAACAAAACATGTAAATTGTTTGATTTTTATCTCATGTACGCATTTGTATTTTTAAATCTCAGTTTGTGTAAAACACTAGACAGGGAAAGGATATAAACTCTGCCCACATACCAGTCGATAATATGAAAATCAAACGAACTGAAACATGTAGAAACTTGGGTGCAAACTTCAACTACTCAAACATGCTTAGAGAAGAAATGCTATCTAGAATACAGTCTGGGAATAAAGTATACCATGCCCTTCAACATGATAAAGTCAAAGTGTCTGTCTCACAACACCAAGATCAAAACATATAAAACGTTGATAAGACCTATCGCTTTATATGGCCCTGAAGAGTGGAGCACAGCTAAAAGAGATGAAGCCTTATTACAGGTTTTCGAAAACAGTCTTACGACGAATCTTTGGACCCATCAAAGATGCAAACAGCGGGGAATAGGGAGTAAGAAGCAATAACCAAATTCATAATCTGTTTAAATCACCACGATCACTGGCATCATGAGAGCTAACAGACTAAAATGGTTGGGGCATATTGAAAGAATGTCAGATGACAGTGAAGTAAAAACTGTATACACAAGGGAGATGAATGGTCGTAGACCACGAGGCTGACCAAGAAGAAAATGGAAAGATAATGACTAGACAGACCTGCAAATACTTGGTGTCACCAACTGGAAAAAGAAGGCCAACTAAAAGGATGAATGAAGGCGGGTGATATCTGTAGCAATGAACCTCAAGAGCAAGGAATGCCGAAGAAGAAGAAGAAGAAGAAGAAGAAGAAGAAAAAGAAAAGAAGAAGAAGAAGAAGAAGAAGAAGAAGAAGAAGAAGAAGAAGAAGAAGAAGAAGAAGAGAAGAAGAAGAAGAAGAAGAAGAAGAAGAAGAAGAAGAAGAAGAAGAAGAAGAAGAAGAAGAAGAAGAAGAAGAAGAGGAAGAAGGAGGAGAAGAAGAAGAAGAAGAAGCAGCAGCAGCAGCAGCAGCAGCAGAAGAAGAAGAAGAAGAAGAAGAAGAAGAAGAAGAAGAAGAAGAAGAAGAAGAAGGAGGAGGAGGAGGAGAAGAAAAAGAAGAAGAAGAAGAAGAAGAAGAAGAAGAAGAAGAAGAAGAAGAAGAAGAAGAAGAAGAAGAAGAAGAAGAAGAAGAAGAAGAAGAAGAAGAAGAAGAAGAAGGAGAAGAAGAAACAGAAGAAGAAGTGTGTGTAATATTTCTTTCTTTATCTCCAGAGAGTGCCTTGTCGTAGGGCGTGAATGATTGTGCTTCTCCGCATCACGAGATTTACAACAACATGTATCATCAGTTCATATGCTGACACATCTCCATGTCATGCCAACAGATGCCGAGAATCGTCGTTCGCTGTCACATTCCATAAATCTTCGTAGTTGTTACAGTATGTTCCAGTTTTCTCCAAATGCTGTCAAGGTGACAGCTGTAATTTCTTTGTGCCTCAGTCTTTCAAGAAATCTCTAGATTAATTTTTTTCGCTGCCAGGAAAAAGTGAATACTTTTCTGTTATGCTGCATCTCTGATAGCCACCGTAGTGTAGCGGTTAGATGCTTTCTTTCGGATACGAAGGCTGTGGGTTCAGGACCTGACTAGAGGGAATTTAAAAAAAAAAGACATTGGTTCCCATGTCGGCCCAACCTTAAATGGGTGCTAGGTAAAGTCATAGGAAATAAAGGTGGTCGGCGTAGGGCTCCGCGAGTATAGGGGCCCTATGATAATCAATCAAGTGAATGGCTGTTGAAGGGCACCCAGAATACTGGTTTGCGCACGGGCCTATAATCTTGTTTAGACGGCTCTGAGTTGATGGCCTTGTTAGGGGGACCTTTAAGATTCGGTGATTAGTTGGGAAAGGCGTGCTTCTTTCCAATTGCGTGTCTCAGTTCGTTGGTCTGCGATGTAGTTCTTTCGGAATCAGACGAAACAGGAAATCGAATCATAAAATTCGGTAATGGCAGTCATGATTTCGTGAGCTTAGTATGAGAAAATCTAAACTTGGCATCTTGGTCACAGAGAGCTCAGGCAATTAGAACATATACACTTATCTAAACTGCTCCCTGCTTTGAGTGGGTACCAGAGGCAGTCTTGGGAAGTTAGGGCAGCCGGTGTGATGCTGACCACATCCAAGTGCCTTTTGTTCTATTAAATATAAGTCTATATATACCCAATGCTCCTACTTTACTTTTACATTTATCTAAAATGGGAAAGCGTGAGGGGAGGGGGGGGGGGTGGTGAAGGAGGAGGAAGAACAGTGGTACATCCTTAATCAGAATGTGTGCTTTAATCATTTCCAAAACTTTGGAATTATACCAGACAGGACATTTACCATGCACATTTTCACACAAGAAATAAAGCAAGATTGGTTAATCAATTCTGATTAAAAAAATGTATTCATACCGTTAATGGCACAGTATAAACTGATAGGGTTGTATCAAATAATTGCTAAATACTACATTACGTAAATACAAAAGCTATCAGAGGAAAAACAAAATTAAAATTAAACTAGGATGGTGCTGAGAATGGAGTACCTACTAAGATGGTGCTGAGAATGGAGCACCTACTATGATGGTGCTGAGAATAGAGCACTTACTATGATGGTGCTGAGAATAGAGCACTTACTATGATGGTGCTGAGAATAGAGCACTTACTATGATGGCGCTGAGAATAGAGCACTTACTATGATGGTGCTGAGAATAGAGCACTTACTATGATGGTGCTGAGAATAGAGTACCTACTATGATGGTGCTGAGAATAGAGCACTTACTATGATGGTGCTGAGAATAGAGTACCTGCTATGATGGTGCTGAGAATAGAGTACCCACTATGATGGTGCTGAGAATAGAGTACCTACTATGATGGTGCTGAGAATTGAGCACCTGCTATGATTGTGCTGAAAAAAAAGTACCTGCTATGATGGTGCTGAGAATAGAGTACCTACTATGATGGTGCTGAGAATAGAGCACCTGCTATGATGGTGCTGAGAAAAGAGTACCTGCTATGATTGTGCTGAGAACAGAGTACCTACTATGATGGTGCTGAGAATAGAGCACCTACTATGATGGTGCTGAGAATAGAGTACCTACCATGATGGTGCTGAGAATAGAGTACCCACTATGATGGTGCTGAGAATAGAGTACCTACTATGATGGTGCTGAGAATAGAGCACCTGCTATGATGGTGCTGAGAAAAGAGTACCTACTATGATGGTGCTGACAATAGAGTACCTACTATGATGGTGCTGAGAATAGAGTACCTACTATGATGGTGCTGAGAATAGAGTACCTACTATGTTGGTGCTGAGAATAGAGTACCTACTATGATGGTGCTGAGAATAGAGTACCTACTATGATGGTGCTGAGAATAGAGTACCTACTATGATGGTGCTGAGAATAGAGTACCCACTATGATGGTGCTGAGAATAGAGTACCTACTATGATGGTGCTGAGAATAGAGTACCCACTATGATGGTGCTGAGAATAGAGTACCTACTATGATGGTGCTGAGAATAGAGTACCTACCAGGATGGTGTTGAGAATAGAGTACCTACCAGGATGGTGCTGAGAAAAGAGTACCTACTATGATGGTGTTATGAATACAGTACCTACCAGGATGGTGCTGAGAATAGAGTACCTACTATGATGGTGCTGAGAATAGAGTACCTACTATGATGGTGCTGAGAATAAAGTACCTACCATGATAGTGCTGAGAATAGAGTACCTACTATGATGGTGCTGAGAATAGAGTACCCACTATGATGGTGCTGAGAATAGAGTACCTACCATGATAGTGCTGAGAATAGAGTACCTACTATGATGGTGCTGAGAATAGAGTACCCACTATGATGGTGCTGGGAATAGAGTACTCACTATGATGGTGCTGAGAATAGAGTACCCACTATGATGGTGCTGAGAATAGAGTACCCACTATGATGGTGCTGAGAATAGAGTACCCACTATGATGGTGCTGAGAATACAGTACCTACCAGGATGGTGATGAGAATAGAGTACCTACTATGATGGTGCTGAGAATAGAGTACCCACTATGATGGTGCTGAGAATAGAGTACCCACTATGATGGTGCTGAGAAAAGAGTACCTACTATGATGGTGCTGAGAATAGAGTACCTACTATGATGGTGCTGAGAATAGAGTACCTACTATGATGGTGCTGAGAATAGAGTACCTACTATGATGGTGCTGAGAATAGAGTACCCACTATGATGGTGCTGAGAATAGAGTACCCACTATGATGGTGCTGAGAATAGAGTACCCACTATGATGGTGCTGAGAATAGAGTACCCACTATGATGGTGCTGAGAATAGAATACCCACTATGATGGTGTTAAGAATAGAGTACCCACTATGATGGTGCTGAGAATAGAGTACCCACTATGATGGTGCTGAGAATAGAGTACCTGCTATGATTGTGCTGAGAACAGAGTACCTACTATGATGGTGCTGAGAATAGAGCACCTACTATGATGGTGCTGAGAATAGAGTACCTACCATGATGGTGCTGAGAATAGAGTACCCACTATGATGGTGCTGAGAATAGAGTACCTACTATGATGGTGCTGAGAATAGAGCACCTGCTATGATCGTGCTGAGAAAAGAGTACCTACTATGATGGTGCTGACAATAGAGTACCTACTATGATGGTGCTGAGAATAGAGTACCTACTATGATGGTGCTGAGAATAGAGTAACTACCAGGATGGTGCTGAGAATAGAGTACCTACTATGATAGTGCTGAGAATAGAGTACCCACTATGATGGTGCTGAGAATAGAGTACCTACTATGATGGTGCTGAGAATAGAGTACCTACTATGATGGTGCTGAGAATAGAGTACCTACCATGATAGTGCTGAGAATAGAGTACCTACTATGTTGGTGCTGAGAATAGAGTACCTACTATGATGGTGCTGAGAATAGAGTACCTACTATGATGGTGCTGAGAATAGAGTACCTACTATGATGGTGCTGAGAATAGAGTACCCACTATGATGGTGCTGAGAATAGAGTACCTACTATGATGGTGCTGAGAATAGAGTACCCACTATGATGGTGCTGAGAATAGAGTACCTACTATGATGGTGCTGAGAATAGAGTACCTACCAGGATGGTGTTGAGAATAGAGTACCTACCAGGATGGTGCTGAGAAAAGAGTACCTACTATGATGGTGTTATGAATACAGTACCTACCAGGATGGTGCTGAGAATAGAGTACCTACTATGATGGTGCTGAGAATAGAGTACCTACAATGATGGTGCTGAGAATAAAGTACCTACCATGATAGTGCTGAGAATAGAGTACCTACTATGATGGTGCTGAGAATAGAGTACCCACTATGATGGTGCTGAGAATAGAGTACCTACCATGATAGTGCTGAGAATAGAGTACCTACTATGATGGTGCTGAGAATAGAGTACCCACTATGATGGTGCTGGGAATAGAGTACTCACTATGATGGTGCTGAGAATAGAGTACCCACTATGATGGTGCTGAGAATAGAGTACCCACTATGATGGTGCTGAGAATAGAGTACCCACTATGATGGTGCTGAGAATACAGTACCTACCAGGATGGTGCTGAGAAAAGAGTACCTACTATGATGGTGCTGAGAATAGAGTACCCACTATGATGGTGCTGAGAATAGAGTACCCACTATGATGGTGCTGAGAAAAGAGTACCTACTATGATGGTGCTGAGAATAGAGTACCTACTATGATGGTGCTGAGAATAGAGTACCTACTATGATGGTGCTGAGAATAGAGTACCTACTATGATGGTGCTGAGAATAGAGTACCCACTATGATGGTGCTGAGAATAGAGTACCCACTATGATGGTGCTGAGAATAGAGTACCCACTATGATGGTGCTGAGAATAGAGTACCCACTATGATGGTGCTGAGAATAGAATACCCACTATGATGGTTTTGAGAATAGAGTACCCACTATGATGGTGCTGAGAATAGAGTACCTACTATGATGGTGCTGAGAATAGAGTACCCACTATGATGGTGCTGAGAATAGAGTACCTACTATGATGGTGCTGAGAATAGAGTACCTACCAGGATGGTGTTGAGAATAGAGTACCTACCAGGATGGTGTTGAGAATAGAGTACCTACCAGGATGGTGCTGAGAAAAGAGTACCTACTATGATGGTGTTAAGAATAGAATACCTACCAGGATGGTGCTGAGAATAGAGTACCTACTATGATGGTGCTGAGAATAGAATACCTACTATGATGGTGCTGAGAATAGAGTACCTACCATGATAGTGCTGAGAATAGAGTACCTACTATGATGGTGCTGAGAATAGAGTACCCACTATGATGGTGCTGAGAATAGAGTACCCACTATGATGGTGCTGAGAATAGAGTACCTACCATGATAGTGCTGAGAATAGAGTACCTACCATGATAGTGCTGAGAATAGAGTACCTACTATGATGGTGCTGAGAATAGAGTACCCACTATCATGGTGCTGAGAATAGAGTACCCACTATGATGGTGCTGAGAATAGAGTACCCACTATGATGGTGCTGAGAATAGAGTACCTACCATGATAGTGCTGAGAATAGAGTACCTACCATGATAGTGCTGAGAATAGAGTACCTACTATGATGGTGCTGAGAATAGAGTACCCACTATGATGGTGCTGAGAATAGAGTACCGACTATGATGGTGCTGAGAATAGAGTACCCACTATGATGGTGCTGAGAATAGAGTACCCACTATGATGGTGCTGAGAATAGAGTACCTACCAGGATGGTGTTGAGAATGGAGAAGCAGGAGATAACCATTGTTTGGAAGAAGAGTAGCATTAAAATGAAACTAAACGAATCATAAATCCTTGTATTTTTGCTTTGTTTATTATCTCTCTACATAAAGGGGCCTGCGTGGTCTCGTGGAACGGTGTCCGCCTCGAATGCCAGAGGTCCCGCGTTCAATTCCCGGTAAGGGTTGGGATGTTTTCACTTGGGCTAGGACTTCTAGTAATTCCCCTAGTCTCTTGGTAATGACATCGGACGCCCGTGTGCATTGTTGCAGCGCACTTTAAAGATCCTCTGGCAGTTGGAAATCGAAAAAAGTAGTCTGATGGCGCTGCCCGGGCAAAATTTGGAGTTTAAAGTCTACCCAAAGTATTTCAGGATCCTCGCCGGTGCTACAAAGCCAGTGCACTGTGCTATGCTTCTTCTAACTTAGTCTTGAGTTAGAAGAAGAACGGAGCACTTATGGGTTACTACCCGTGTGCCATGATGTATGTTGATCCTTTATTGAAACCTCAAACCTCTTTATCTTTTGCCTCCTCTTGGACCCGAGTAAAGCGCATTATGTTTGGCATTTACTAAAAAGAACTTTGCCTCTTCCTTCTCCTCAGGATATTTCAGATATATGACATTGGTCATTTCAGACAATGCTATTATGGCTCACTTAGGTCTAGTTGTGGTATTCGTTCTCTGCAAATTGTTGACATTCATCTATTTGGTAAACTTTTCCTTGATTAATGAGAGAGGTAAACAAGCGTCGTGACTGATTTTATCTTATACAAATTCTTACACGCTAGTAGCATTTCAAAGGTCATAAACCAAACAACATTTTCGCGTTTAAACAAGACTTATATCAAGTTGGACGTTTACCAAAGAGGACGTACAGTGAGGTACCACTGTACTTTAATGTATTAACTATATGGCTCACTCAGGTAACGAAAGCCTTTTCTTTCTTTCTTTCTTTCTTTCTTTCTTTCTTTCTTTCTTTCTTTCTTTCTTTCTTTCTTTCTTTCTTTCTTTCTTTCTTTCTTTCTTTCTTTCTTTCTTTCTTTCTTTCTTTCTTTCTTTCTTTCTTTCTTTCTTTCTTTCTTTCTTTCTTTCTTTCTTTCTTTCTTTCTTTCTTTCTTTCTTTCTTTCTTTCTTTCTTTCTTTCTTTCTTTCTTTCTTTCTTTCTTTCTTTCTTTCTTTCTTTTCTTTCTTTCTTTCTTTCTTTCTTTCTTTCTTTCTTTCTTTCTTTCTTTTCTTTCTTTCTTTCTTTTTTCTTTCTTTCTTTCTTTCTTTTCTTTCTTTCTTTCTTTCTTTCTTTTTCTTTCTTTCTTTCTTTCTTTCTTTCTTTCTTTCTTTCTTTCTTTCTTTCTTTCTTTTCTTTCTTTCTTTCTTTCTTTCTTTCTTTCTTTCTTTCTTTTTCTTTCTTTCTTTCTTTCTTCTTTCTTTCTTTCTTTCTTTCTTTCTTCTTTCTTTCTTTCTTTCTTTCTTTCTTTCTTTCTTTCTTTCTTTCTTTTCTTTCTTTCTTTCTTTCTTTCTTTCTTTCTTTCTTTCTTCTTTCTTTCTTTCTGTCTGTCTTTCTTTCTGTCTTTCTTTCTGTCTTCTGTCTGTCTGTCTGTCTGTCTGTCTGTCTGTCTGTCTGTCTGTCTGTCTGTCTGTCTGTCTGTCTGTCTGTCTGTCTGTCTGTCTGTCTGTCTGTCTGTCTGTCTGTCTGTCTGTCTGTCTGTCTGTCTGTCTGTCTGTATTTCTGTTTTTACATTTCAAAAGTATTGCGTCACATCTAATTAACGATCAGGGTGTCCGATATCAGCGCACACTGTCGACAGAAAGGCCTAGTCAACCACAACATTAACTAAAACTTCAAGTAACCAAAAAACAAAAACGCATTAAATACACGAGCATTATCTGAAAATATAGGTTCTCAAGAAGATTAAGTACACTGTGCAAAGAACACTGTTAAGCGAAGCATTAGCAAACGACAGATGCTTCTTATGAAGCTACTTTATCATATAAGATTAAAAAGAATATTTCAAGAGATATACATTTTGCCACATCAGCATGTCTGAATGTGGACACATGTATGAATCTGTAAGTGATTGAGTTAATAACCGTCAAGTTGTGAGTCGTGTACTGGCTTATTATGCTAGTTATTTCAATTGAAAAGCGGCTGGCCAATCGATTAGTGCTCTGTGTTTTCTTCTGGGAGTCAGATAAGATGTTTCAGATCAAAATCCCAACATTCACAGTTCGACAAGGCAGATTCGTTCTATACAGCCAAAAAAGGATAAATACAGGCATTAAAGAACGAAGGAAGGCCGAAGCAACGAACTTTATTTTAAAAAGGTCAAAAACTGGTCTTACCTCCCAGGACTACCCAACCTTAAGTGAGTATCAGGTAAAGTGGTGGGAAGTAAAGGCGACCGGTGATGTTGACCACATCACCCACCGAGTGCAGATTGGATAGATCAACCATGTATGCTCAATATGCCTGAAGTCCTTGACTGGGGCTCTTTACCTTTACTTTACTAATTAGGCTTCAAGTTAAATTCGGCGATTCCAAACACTCATCTTTCACGCGGCAATTGTATTTTATAAAAACAATTTACTGGTCATAAGAAATTAGAAACAAGACGGAAAGGGACGGACAAATGGTGTAATTGAAAGCTGCAAAAACACGAACAAATCCATCACCCAACCCATCAGAGAAGAGCAAGACAAATGTGGCGGGGAAAAAAACCATAACACTGGGAAACAACCCGGTAAATGTAGAACGACAAAAGAAGAGGAAGGAAAAGTTAGGTTCGTTGACCAGTATCCTCATCGTTACTCCTCATCAGAGAAGAGCAAGACAAATATGGCGGGGAAAAAAAACCATAACACTGGGAAACAACCCGGTAAATGTAGAACGACAAAAGAAGAGGAAGGAAAAGTTAGGTTCGTTGACCAGTATCCTCATCGTTACTCCCTGCACATTGATACCCATTTGAGAGACTTCAGAGCTATATGGGTTGGATAGAAATACAATCTCCGCATAGATTGATGGGCTGCATTTGGGGGGGGGGTGCTGGAAAAGGGGGGGGGAGGGAGGAGAATAGTCCAAATAATCGTTAACAACAATGCCGCAATGATGAAGAATTAAGGTTTTGCTGAAATTTGATGTGCTGAGTTGAAAACAGCAAATATCGCAGCCTGGCTGATAATCACAACACAATTTGACAACTTGATTATAAGGGCGATTACATTAGAAGAAGAAGAAGAAGAAGAAGAAGAAGAAGAAGAAGAAGAAGAAGAAGAAGAAGAAGAAGAAGAAGAAGAAGAAGAAGAAGAAGAAGAAGAAGAAGAAGAAGAAGAAGAAGAAGAAGAAGAAGAAGAAGAAGAAGAAGAAAAAGAAGAAGAAGCAGAAGAAGAAGAAGAAGAAGAAGAAGAAGATGAAGAAGAAGAAGAAGAAGAATGAGGAGAAGAAGAAGAACAAGAACAAGAACAAGAACAAGAACAAGAACAAGAACAAGACGACAACGAAGGATGATTATAATAATGATGTGTAAAGAAATAAATCTGACAAGCAAGGGAAATGACCCAAGGATACTTGTGGCTCATGCATATATTATTTCCTTTCTATCGCACTCCTGTGTGAACATTTTGAGCGCTTAAAGTAAATGTTTTTGATAGCCGATGAGAGGAATCTACCGTCAAGAAATCTACATTTTTCTCGGTTCTCATATAGCTTGCTAAAACGCAGGATGTTTGTGAAGAGTATGGGCGGTCAGCAATCTTCTATCACTTCTCCAGTAGTTACAACACAAACATTCACAGAAAAAGATAGAATTGTATTCCATATAGCTCGAACTCTCTGAACAGCGAGACGTCAGATGAGAGCGTCACATACAGCATGAACTCTGTAGCTCGTGTAACGATCCCCAGAGATCTCAGTAATAATGTACTCTTGAACTGAACAACGATGCCGTGCAACAAACCACAACCTTCAGCGCGAGGAAAACGGCTCGACCATTTCGCCAGAGAGACTCTCAGTAATAACTGCAGATAGGTACACATTCAGAATACAGTTGTAGCTAACAAGAAATAGCAAGCTGAGGAAAAAAATACATCAACAAATTATCACGAAGAATACCAGAAAGAACGTTACAGTACCTACAAGAGATGACACATCAACAGTCGTCCGAAAAATGTTTAAACTTAAGTTTCTTGTCAGAATACAGACTGTTAATAACTATCTGGATCCGAAGGCGAATGGTGAGAACATCGCGGACAGACAAAATGCATAATCTAAATGTCTTGCAAGAAATTAATTTCCAAAATTAACTGCAGACACACATCAAAAAGAACCAACAGGAGAAAAACCACCGTTATTTTGGCTTGTAATTAGACAGTGAGAGCTTAAGTACTTCTTAACAACGGGATTATCAGAGGGGATGAGAGACAAGGAACGATCAAGAAAGAAGATATTAGAAATGTTGAAATTTCTCGTGTGGGTTCCAGGTCACCACTGAATAGACCCACTGACCCTTAACAATATATATAATAAAAAATAAGATAAGGTATTGGTCGGCACTCACAGAAAGAAGTAGAAAGATGGAATCGCAAACTTTACAATATAACAATCAAAAATTATATAGTTTTCGCGCTTCGCAGTTCGTAGAAGCCTGTCGCAAAAGATGACCAATTAAAGTTTGGCGGAAGTCGTATGTGATGGAAAGGGCGAACAAAGAAAAGGTTATTACAGAATAGGTAAAAAGGGAAAAAGGGGGAGGGGGGAGGTACCTTTTGGTTTGTTGTTGCATCAACATGATTGGCAGCTCAAGTGGCAAAAGACTGGATTACAAATTATGACCTAGGAGACACCGTGTGGACTAAAAGTATAAAACTTCAAAAGGAATGAAACTACACAAACATTCACATTACATATAGAGTAGAATGGATGAAAATTGCAAGTGTCGAGAATGAGAACAGACAATAGATAACAGCTGAGAAACAGTTTAGTAATTAAGTACAATTGTGAAGTGGTATATCATGTACTGGCCATATGCTTAATGAATTATTTGTTAGGGAATATGAGGTTACAGGATAGCAAGCCATAATCACCCTTTTCTAAACCAAATTCACTCATTTACAAATCAAATACGTCCATGCACTCGATGGCGATCAACAGCACATGGGCTGACTTTATTTCTCATGGTATTTCCTGATACTCAAATAAGACTGCTTTTACCTAGGAGCAAAAGATAATGTTTTCACCCTAAAGCCGTGCGGTGCGGATTTCAGAGTAGGAATTTCATATAAATAAGTATTTCATAATTATTACTGCAATAAAATGTTCAATTTTAATAACTTTAATTTGATTTGCGCCGAGATAGGTGCAAGAGGTCTAGTTTCCACTTCTATGTACAATGTGATAAAACAGCTGGGCTTGCGAGGAAATAAGCGCAAACGATCACTGAAACATCTGGGCGAGGCTGTTGAAGGGGCCTCGAGCTGGCTTTGGACACAACGGAACGTCGTCGGGGACTGGCCTCGGTTAGCTGGTCCGGCTACCTAGTGGAAAAGAAAGTCTTATCCCTTAAAGTCCATCGTGTTCGAATTGTCTGCCGGTGTCCCTCTACCGTTTGCCAACAAAGTCTAGCATGTTTCCGATAAACCAACCGTAAGCTTAACACTTGGTCGTCCAGTTATGCTGACTGCTCTAATTATGCTACCGCAGCGACTATGTAAATAAACTTCGAATCTCACAGTACCTGTTGCATAGATACCAATTTCGTCTTGTACCTGTCCGAAAACTTAGATTTTTTAACTTTGTTTAGACAAGTAACAATTAGCTCTATAAGGGATGCGATCAGTATCATGACCGCTTTGGAAACTTCACAGGCAATCGTCGCCAAACGAGCTCGAATCGATCTGGAAATCAAAGACCGAAACAATTGACTAAAATATTGGGTAGTCTGGTAGTCTTAGTTTCAGCTTCATAGCAAACGGGTCACCCCATCTTTGCTCCGCTCCTGTGCCAACGAAAAACACCCAGAATGTTTATCACAGTCCCTTGTGGAAAAATTGACAGACTGCTGTCTCAGCATATCTAGCATAGACTCGCATTAAAGCATACGGTAGCCATCCGAAGTGCTAACACAAACAGTCCAACATTAGAAATGCAGTTCATCATTGATGATAGCAGAACTTGTCGCCAAAAGATCAGCAGTTGCCCACGCGATCAATTTTAATCACATACGAGCACCGCCAACATTGCACGACAGGCATCGCGCCATTTTCTGAATCTACAATTCACACCACCACGTTGGTCACAGTCGAAACAACATTCCAAATAAAATCTGCAGCTCACAGTGTCACGCCATGAATTCAACTCAGAAGCTGGGCGACGAAACTATATCCAGTCTACAAATGGAACAAAAATGCATCGGCACCGTCCGGCAGAAGCAAAAAATGTGTCTCTGCTTCGAACAGTGCCGCTGCCTAGCATCTATTTTAACCGGAAATATTGGGTGTGTGTATGTGGGGGGGGGGGGGGGGGGGTTAAATTCGTACTAAGGGCCAGAAAGCGAGAGAGCTAACTACAGACCTACAGTAGCTTCCAAGAAAAAGGAAATACCATATTTGGCAAAACTCTTAGAATATCTGGTCTTAAAAAGAAATCTTCGCACAGACAAACAGTCACAGTCATTCTTGATCAACACTCCACATTTGAAGGGTCTGAAAATGGCAAGGAGGCGATAACAGAACAGACAGAACAAAGGTCAACAGACAGGTAAATCTCTACTCAACAGATTGGAACCAGCCAAGTGTGATAATACCATGATCGCGTTATGGGAGAATATAACTATATGTAATTGAAGCTGATTCTGAACCCAAACGAAAGAGACAAGTGCAGTGAGAAGAATCAAAGACTGTGTGATGGGAGGGAGTTTTTGTCTGCAATATAAACTTCAGATTAAAAGAAAAACTGAATCAGAGATAGAACACAGTTGTCATAAAGACAACAAATTATTGGACACATGTCATCAATTTTGCAGAAAAAGACGTGTAATAAAAACGCCAAAAGAGCATTATTTAGTATAGCATTTTTTAGCAACACTTTGTTACTGGTGCCAAACGTGGACATTTATGATGAAGGGAAAAAAAATCGAAATAACAGAAATGAAATGTCTACGGTGAATTCTGAATGTAACAAGAAGAGACAGGATCAGAAGTGACGGTATCTGGAAAGGAGTTCGAAGGGAACCAGTGCTAAACTACACCAAGGGACAATAGATCAAATTGTTTGACATATGTCAAGACTGCTTCCAGATAATGCATAACAGAGAGTCCTGTCACTTAGCCATAATAGAAGCAGAGCTAGAGATCGTCTACACAAAAGATGAATATATATGATATATGACAGAGGCTGTGTTCAGTACACCAAGTGCTGACGTAGCAGTACTACATGGTGAGGCCCCAGTCATTTCCACTATGTGACTTGTACCTCTGTTTGAAAGCCCCGGAACGACCTTTTTCTAAACCCTAGTCATTAAGCACAAGCAAAATGAAGCATAAGCCACTTTCCATGTCTTTGACACACCTGGCATATGAGGACAAACTAATTTTTAAAGAAAAATAGGCGATCGATGAGTGGTCTGATCCACATCAAGTAGGCAGCCTTTATTTCTCAAGACATTTTCCGGTACCTATTTAAGGCCGTATAGACCTGTATACTTTGAAGGGTCCAGAACAAAATAATCTGCTGATTATACGTAGATGTCCCCCGTGTGGGGTCCGCCGGCCTATTTTTGGAAGGGAGAGGAATAAGAATAAAAGCATTGCCTCCATATCAAGCATGTCGTAGAAGGAGACTAAATAGGTATTTTTCGACTGAAGTCAGAGCACATCTGTCTTTAGGCGAGGAGTCAACAATCTGGGAATCAACAATCTGCAGAAAAAAATCAGATCTGTAAAAGGGGATCCACTCAAAATTCAGGCTCTGGAAAACAAATAGAATCCACAAGTAGACGAACAACCACAACCTTTCCTCGGAGTTAACAGATGGTGAGCTGAAAGAGAAGAAGAAGCTACTTTGATATAGAATTCATTTTAACTGCATATATATATATATATATATATATATATATATATATATATATATATATATATATATATATATATATATATATATATATATATATATATATACATACATCTACGGATGTACATGCTTTTTCAAATTTAGTTTTTGTCAAAACATTTCTATTATTTCAAACATGTTATTGTATTTATTTGCAATTTGACAAATAATAAATACAATAATGATAATTGCTTTAATTGCGCAATTAAGCAAGGTAATCAAGTAATCGCAGTTCCAAGTTTATAGCAAACCAATCGCCGCATAGTTGATCCCTTTCTGTGCCAACGAATATCACATAATAATAATAATAACAATAATTTTTATAATAATAACATTTGTAATAATAGTAATAGTAAAAAAATAACAAATGACACTGACTTCAGTCTCAGCAAATCCAATAGCAAACAGACGCATAGAATACATAAGGCGGTCGTCAGATGCCAACATAAAGAATCCGACACTAGAAACACATTTCATTGTCGATGAAAGCAGCAGTTAAAAGATAAGTAGTTGCACACGCAGTTAATCACATAAGGCATCACCAATTCTCTTGAACAGGCCACTTTCTGAATCGGCAGTTCACTACATGATAGGTACAAATAAAAAATTTCTCAAATGGAAGTCAAAAGCTCATGCATCAAGCACCGTGTCTGTGCAACGGAACTATTTCCCCTCTAGCTACTGTCAGAAACAAAAACGTGCCACGATTAAAAACAGTCCACACGACTAGCCACAGTTCTGACACTAAGTCCAATTAAACAAAGTTTAAGCTATTTAAGTCCTGCTCCGAGAAAAAAAAAATTAACAATAACATGCATTTGTGTGGTTCAAAATGAAATCCGTAGCTCACAGTGTCGCGCCATGCATTACGCTCAATATCTGTGCAACGGAACTATATCCTTTAAATCTACATATGGAGGTAAATGCATAGGCCAGCTAATGTCAGAAACAAAATCTCTTGTCCTGACTAAAACAGTAAACCCACCTAGCCTTAATACTGACCGTAAATCTAATTAAACAAGGTGTAAGCTGTCTGAGGCCTGCCCCCCCCCCCTCCCCCCCCCCCAAAAAAAAAAAACCTTCTTGTGGTGGCAACCCTGCTTCACCTACTCCTTGATTGAGGACATAAAATGTGTCTTCACACGATTGACGTCATCCCAGTGAGGAAACATTTTCCTCCTGGCGTTGGTTTATCGATTTCGCCAAACGTGAAATTTTTTTCCGGCAAGTTAGGCATCCGTATCTATTCGTTTCCCCTAATCACTTTGCTTATGGTCCCGGGCATAATTTCAAGCCCTTTTCGCTGACGTTCTTGGCAACAGGAATTCACGGTTGATGGCAAAGCTATGAAGTAACAGATGGCAAAGCGGTTATTTGGTAAGAGTATAGCATAATGGAAGTTTGGTATGTCTTTTGATGTAGAATTGTAAATTGCGTAAAGGTAAGTTGAGATAAGGACGCTGAGAAGATCACATATGTTTATAACCAGAGAGGAGTTTAGCTAGGTAGACAGACAGACAGACAGATGGGCAAGTAGATATATAAACAGACAGAGAATAAGCATAAGAAAGACGTACAAATAGACAAAAGGAAAGAACGATCAAACTGTATTTTAAAATGGTTAAGAATATTGGATGCAGGCATATTTAATAGTCTGCCCTGTTTATCTCACTCATTTAATAGTTATTTCATTTATACATCTTTGACTATGTCACTTGTAAACATAATCGACAGCAAGAAAATATTAACTGGAAACAGTAACAAATGAATAGTATATTGATTGTAAAAAGTCTGGTGGGAATACACCAGTTGTGTGTCTCTAAGCTCCAGAGGTAGGTGAACCATTTGATTCACTATGAGAGAATAGTTGGTTAGGTGCGTATCTCATTTACGGGACGTTACAGAACAAACTCTAGCATTGTTTGGCTGTTGTGGCTTTTCTAGCCAAAATTTATTTTCAGTAGTTTGCCAGTGCTTCTCAACGGTGGGTTCAAGGTACCACTGTCGAAACCAACGCAAGACAAAACGTCCGCAGCTCGGAACGAGCCCGGCACCCTGTATTACGAAAAGCGTACGCAACGCCTAGGCCACACGCGCCGACTGTGGAACTATAAAAGACTGTTTAGCTGTTATGGCTTGTTTGTTTTTTACAGGTATATCTAGGCTAATGAGTAAACATATAAGTAGATAATTAGATATTTGAGTAGTTACATATATAGGTAGGTAGGCTGGTAGACAGATAAATGAAACTGGCGTATTCTAAATAGATTAAATCCCTCGAACATTTACATTATATCTCTCAGACAGAGAGCCGCGGTAATGCAACAGCTAGACGCTTGCCTGCGGATCCGAAGGTCGTCGGTTCAAATTTGAAACGAACAAGATTTTCCCTCAGAAATTACCTTGGTTTCCATGTCAACGCAGCCTTCAACAGGTCCAATGTAAAGTCCTGTTAAGTATAGGCTGCCGGCGAGATAATGACTACATCACCCAACGAGTGCCGATTGGTCTATGAAATATAGATCTAGCACAGTATGACGTAGGTCAGAAGGCGAGGAGATGGATCTTTGTATCTGTACAGACAGATCTTTGTATCTGTACAGACAGATCTTTGTATCTGTACAGACAGATCTTTGTATCTGTACAGACAGATCTTTGTATCTGTACAGACAGATCTTTGTATCTGTACAGACAGTACCTCGCCACTTAACCCTTCCATTCAAGATATCAAATTAGCAAACAAATATAAACAATATAACAGAAATAAAATAAATTTACAGTACTGACATAAAGACTCCTTGGCAAATGAAGAGGAAATCGGCTAAAAAGAAACCGAACCAACATAAGACCAGAAAAAAAAAAAAAAAAACATCGCACTCCCATATTTTATGTACACAGATTTACAAATTACAAAATATAGAATTAAGTGTGCGAGTGACAAGAATGTATAACTCAATAGTTTCTTGAGGATAGGTTGTAACCAAGGAAAACGTAGATTCCATTATTGTGCCAAAGGAAAATCAACGCCCTTCATAATTAGGAAAACAAAGGAAGGATGCTACTATAAAAGGAGGCTTCAAAGAAATGAGAAAGTCAAAGTTATTTCTTACGTCCTTCTTAGGACGTTATTTTTTGTTATTTGAAGCCCCACTCTGGCTTTTGCCAGGGGCCGCAATATAGGCAGGTCATCATTATGGCCAAATGTCTGAACGCGGTTTCTGGGACTTCTCCACGGTGATCCTCATCCGCATGGTGGCACTTTGTGTCATCGGGTGTTTATCGCTTGTGTGATGTCCTGGTGGGGTAAAAAGCCAATCCAAAAGAGAAAGTAAAACTGCTTTTAAGTTCTCCACACATGAAAAATCGATAATTGCGTGTGTTCACGCGGGGTAATGTTTTAGAGAAACACGAAAACATAATACAAAAGGTCAATATTTCGAAAGTAGAGTAAAGGACCCTTTTCAACGCCTTCAGGAGTATAGGGCATATAGGGCTAGAACGATATTTTATAGACCAATCGGCACAAGTTGGTTAATGTAGGTCAATATTTAACTAGTTAAAAAAAAAAAGAGCAATGGGAATTTTTTACTTGCGATACAATGTTGCATAATTTTGAAAAGAAGGATGGAATACAACGCTAGAGTTCATGACCACTTTTAGTTTCCCTAGACGATAGTCTTGCAAACGACTGATTCATAATGTGTTTTTTTTGTGTGTGTGTGTATGTATGTGAGTTGTACCCGACCAGGAAGGACATCACAAAAGCGATAAACACCCAGTGACTCAAAGTTCCACAATGCGGATGATGATCACCCGTGGAGAGGTCCCGGAATCACCGTTCAGACGTTAGACCATATTTGTGGCCCGGCTATGTTTAGGGGCCCCGGCAAAAGTCAGGGTGGGGCTTCAAAATAACTGAAAATTGCATCCCACAAGTGAATGAAGAGATTTCTATTACAAATACTGTGCTTCTTCAAATAAGTCACAACAATAGCAAACATTAATGGCAAGCATGAGTTCCCAAGTTTTGCACCCACCATTTGAAGAATCAGACGTTTAAACAGAATGACTGTGTTGCTTTTCTATAGGGTTTTAATGAGCCCATTATAGTTTCAGCGTTACTGATCAATATATACAATGTTGGGTAGTGAAGAAACATAACAGTGTGGAAAAGCTGACCAAAGTTGGTAGGCAGGAGACTAGCTAAGGCATTACGTAAAAGAACAACTTTTCATGCAGAATCCAGTCACTGATAAACAAATCCGAACATTGCTTGCTTTTAGTTTGTTTAAAGGCCTTCGTTTTATTATGAGATAAAAGGGAAGAAGAAGAAGAAAACTGAAAACAAAGAAGGCGATGGAGAAAAGGATGAAGAAGAAACTAGTGGAAACAGAGACAATGTTATTAATACCATGCACAGCAGTTACCGTGAAGATGAATAGAGCAAAGCGCATGGATCCATTTCCTTGTCCAGGCTAATGGACATCGGGGTGCCAAAAGCAGCAGTAAGAAATGAACATTTTATCGGAACACAATATTCGATTAACCAACACAGAACAGGCGTCATCAGCCGTTATATGCTCTTGGAGCTTTCGAGAAGGGTATTAGAGCACACATGTATCAGTCTGGAGTGCTATGATGATAATAATTACTGACCCTAATAACTGGATAACATCTTTTTGCCCCTTTCTTCTGTTTCGTTGATCTTTTCTATCGCAGTGGCTGCTTTAACCTTCTCTTCTGCTCAGCATTTCTACACATTTAGACTCAAAAGTCGTTTGCTAAGTTTATGTACGTTTCCTAAATTTACACTGCATCTAACTTTCCTTTTTGAAAATACAAAGCATAATTAAAACAGTCATTTACTACTAGTGATAAAAAGAGTTTTATCTTGCGACATAATCTATTATTAAAATTATGTTTCAATAAAGTGAGAAGCACATTCTCACGTCTTAGCACTCAGGGAAAGAGAGGAGAATAAATATATATATTACAGCAGTCTTTTTCAGGGAGAAATAAAAATATAAACTATTGTGAAATAATCAAGATTGGAACCATCCATTTTCACTTTTAGTAGAATCGTCTCACTGTGAGAGCAAGAAGTTCTCAATGTACAGATTACATAAATACTACCAAAAACATTCATCTCTATTAGCTAGATGTGAAACCACAACTGTAGAATACGGACTAATTCGTATCTGTTTATTGAATTAACACGATACGTTTAAGAAATGTATGTAATTAAAAATAGGTAAATTTAGGCAACTTCTCCTGAAAAAAAAAAGTCTCTTGTTTGAACAAAGAGTAAAGTTACGTTATAATTAGAAATAAGCAAATAATCAGGTTTGTCATGGAAAAAAAAATAGAGAAAGAAAATACACAGGTGCAATATCAAAAATATATTAAATGAGAAAAACATACACATCTGCACATCAAAATAATAATAAAACAAACAACAACAACAACAAACACACACTAATAATTACGTTAATTATAAGATGATCAACGTTAACGGGTTGGAATTACAAATATAAAATATATAAAAAAAAGTAAAGGACCCTTTTCCACGCCTTTAGGCGTATAGGGCATATAGGGCTAGACCTATATTTTATAGCCCAACGGCACAAGATGGGTGATGTGGTCACCATAACGCCAAATAGCAATGTGCTTCCATTTAAACAAAAACTCAATGACCAGCTGGTAGATCTATCTAGTGCCATGTTTCTTCCAATGATGTAACACAGCACCGTCAGCTATGGACTGTGGGTAAACATCTAATCCTGTGGTTGATATTTAACTAAGACCTACAGACACATTTTAATTTCAAACTTCAGCTAGTGACTCCATAGTTTGATTAGTTATATTTAGAGAAAGGAGTACATTTATATTAGTTAGTTGTGTATCGTTTAGAGGACGTTACAGAACCAACCCCAGCAATTTTTGCCTGTTGTGGGTTTTCTAGGTAAATTTAGGATCAGGAGTTTGTCATTGCTTTCCAGATAGTCGGCTTACGAAGCGCGTTCGCAACGCCTAAGTCACAGACGCCGACATTTAAATTAGAGTCGCAAAAATGTTTGAGTTCTTAACTTGAATAAAGTTTTTTTTGTTTGGTCGCTTGCTTGCTTGATTGTTGGTGTAAACGATATTACAGATGCCTGTACGTTAAAAAAATATTACAGTTCGGTGATATGATTTAGCCTGCCCTTCTTTTCCCAACCACAAGCTTTAGAATTAATTCCTGTGGTTCTAATATAAATTGTCCACCAACACCTAGATGGGAAAGAATAACCTATACTGTTTGAACAATTGTAGCGCTAGCTCCAGTCGAAAAGAGTCAAAGTCGGGCTGTCAAACAAAAGTAGAAGATTAGTGATAAGTTTTTTTTTTTTTTAAACTTAAAAGCATGCATATTTTGTGCATAAAAAATGCTGTAGTAAACTCTGTAATGATGAATCTGACCAGATACAGCGAAATATGCCCGGCGATGAAATGTGAAATATACTGTTTACAGTCTCATCGGGGAAAATAAATGTTTGCTTTTGAAAATTACTGAAAGCTGACTTAATAATTGTTTTTATATGTTCTTGCCAGTAAAACCGTTTCGCCCCATTGCACAGCTGTTACTTTTTCAGTGTTGATATCCTCTTTGTAAGTTACGTGTTCAAAAGTTTTCACTTTAACTAATTTCCCTTCCTGACGTCTGCAGCAAAAACTTTCTACTTCTGAAAGCTGCTTCCATCTCTTCATTAAACAGGTAAAGCACGTGCCCTTGCAAGATCAATCCCTGCATGTCTTGCTATTTGTAACGTTACAAGGCAAATACCACCGCTCCCCCTTTTTTCCCCATCCCCTTGCCTACACCGCAAAAGTGGTAATAAAGACAGTTATTGACTAAGGATATCGCAACCCTTCGGCCTTGATTCCATTTACATACTAGATACCGTAAGTCTGGGAGAAATTTGGCTTCTCTGCCTACCCCGGGCGTGATCCTGGACGACAACGAGTTCGTCACCCAGACGAAACGGACCATAGACACGGTCACTGTTCGTAGTCGTCGCACATTTTTGTGTGTTCTCCTGACAAGACAGTGGCTTTTGCATTTCCCTCAATCTTTAGCCTAAAAGGATATAGTGTTGTCGCCCAGGTGCTGAGTCGAGTGAATGGCCGACACTGTGAGCTGCGCTTTTCATTTGAAATGGTTTTCGACTGTAACCGACGTGGTGTTGTGAACTGTATATTCATTAAGTGGCGTGTAGCCTGTTTTTACAGTATTGGTGGTACCTTATGTGATTAAACCTTATCGCGCGTTCAACTGCTAATCTGTTTACAACCGCTTCTTCCACCGATGATGAGCTGCACTTCTAGTGTTGCACTGTTTGTGTTGGCACTTCTGATAACTGCCTTATGTTTTTTAATACGTGTGTATGCTAGTAGATATGCTGAGACTGCAGTCTGTGTCAATGTTTCCACAAGAGACAGTGACAGATATTTTGTGTGTTTTTCGTTGGCACAGGAACGGAGCAAGTATAGGGTGACCCGATTGCTAAGAAACTGAAACTAAGATTACCAAACTTGCCATGCTCTACCGGCCAACTAACCTTTATAATGAAGCGAGGTTGAGCGTCCATTTGTGGCTTGTGTCTTACATCATGATGTATTAAAGATGTATTTTTCAGCTCCACGGCTTGTGTATAATTTAACATTACCAGCCCTTATATGTCAGACAGTTACTAGCGCCATTGGTATGTGAACTCTTCGCTTGCTACTGAAGATGGGGACGGAGCCCTTATAGGAGTGTCCTGAGTTCTGTGATGTCGATTCTTCATTCAACAATAATTTAACCCTTATCTTTAAAAAAAATGTAAACAGCGGAGAATGGAGAATGAAAAGCAACAACGAAATACATATTCTGTTTAAATCACCATTGATCACTGACATTAAAAGAGCTAATAAGTTGAAATGGCTTGGGTATTTTGAGAGAATGTTAGATGACAGAGAGATAAAAACTGTATACACAAGGGAGATGAATGGTCGTAGACCACGAGGCAAACCAAGAAGCCAATGGAGATATAATATCCAGAGGGATCTGCAAAGACTTTGTGTTATCAACTGAAAAGAGGCCAACAGAGAGATGAGTGGAGGAGTGATATCTGCAGCAATGAATTTCAAGGGCTCGGAATGCTGAAGAAGAAGAAGAAGGAGAAGAAGACACAGATAGATTATTACTGTCTGAAGAGAATTGCGCTGCAAGGTGTTACTAGGGGATCTTACAGACGCTCAACACTCAGGGGAAGGGCGAGACGCATAAATCAAATCTGACAGTTACTGGTGCCATCGGAATTGCAACTCTTTGTTTACTGCCGAAGATGGGGACTGAGCGCTTATGGGGGTGTCCCGAGTGCTGTGGCGTTAATTCACAATTCAACGTTCTAGAAGTAAAAGCTGCACAGATGCGAAAAAGGATATTTCTTTTTTTGAATACAGACGGCGAACAATTTTAATGAAATACACACCAATTCTATGAAGTAAAGTGCTTGTTGTTATCACACTGTTAATTTTAATACTCTAGACCAGTGATTCCTAAACTTTGAGCCGCGACCTCCTCTTTACAGGGGGGCCGCGAAATATTCGAAAATACACGAGTTACATACGAATAGTCTTACTTTTACTTAGGTTAGGGCGCCGTGGAAAAACTAATGGATAAAAGGCGCCGCGACTAAGAAATGTTTGGGAAACACTGATCTAGGCATCAATCATGGGAGAGGCGGTGGGTGGGGGGGGGGGGGGGGTGGCTGCTCTGACACAAGTATGTATGTATTCATTTTAAAATCAGCACTACATCACGCAGTCACTCCGACTTAAAGGTAACGAAATGCATAGCTTTTGGAAGAAGAGGCAGCGTTAGATCAACATAAAAGTCAGCTCACGACTGGGAAGGCATGTTGGACTTAAAAACACACGAAACAGTCAAACCTATAAGGAACGAAAAGGTTTTATAGGTAGCCATGATGACAATTTCTGTAAATGATAAATCAGATATCAAGTATCAATTATTTCCTAATTTTCCTCACTAGACCTGGATAATCAACACGCCAAGAACAGTAAGACGTGATTGACGAGTACACAGTAAAGGGTATTGCCCATGTAATGAGAGCTAACCGCCCAGATTCTATCTAAGAACAAAAACTAAATTGTCAGGTAAGGCAATCTCTTCGACGTGTTGTCATGGAAACAAACGCTGAATTTTTTATTTAAATCTCTGGCGATTAATCAAAAGAAAGAAGACAGAAAGAAAGAAACAACATCAGGATTTTGTGAACAATGAAGGATCAGTACTTTGGTCTGCTTACAAATTGTATAGCTTCAGGCCATCTAAGCTAGAGAAAAAATTAGGAGCTGAGTTCAAGTCCCCGACATTTGTTGATTATATTGACATCGGCATGCTCGCCTGCCTGTTTGTTCTTCAATATTCAGCCCCCAGGCCAGGGTAACAAAAATGCCACGTTAATGCCAGGTCAAAGCAGTTCAATGCGACATAGACTGAATGCAGGTCACGTGCGTCAACTCTGAACAGATAAAATTGCAGCTTTTTTGTTACTGCTTCATCATCGCCATTTTTGTTCCTGTTTAGACCTGAAAGTCAATTCTTTCAGAAAGGGAAGGGTTGGCAGTAAATGCTCAATAGGCATGTTAACTAAAGTAAAATATCACAAGTACTTTTCTTTCCCTAAGACAGAATGCAAAGCAGAAGTAACCACTAGGATAGCAAGATTTCTAGCATGCTCTGACACAATGTTTAGAGTATAATACACATTATGCGATCATATGATTGGGATTTAAGAAGAACAGCCATTCGAATCATAGGCGATTGGAGCCAAACGAATTAGTGTTTCTGAACAATGCATCAACAGTTTTGGGATGAAGACCGAGAGTGCTTAGTGCATAAATGTTCCTTGAAGCCATGAGTTCATACTGTATATTCATTATGTTATGTTATCGCAGTCGACCTAACTACACACGGAGCATTTCCTTGCCTGCTCAGCCCACCAATGCTTTAGCCACTCCAAGTTACCTCTACTGATTGTTCCCATGAGAAGGTGCTCATAAGATCTCCTTACACGGACCCATTAGCTCTTTAGCTCCATGAAGAGTTGAGTACACTGTCTTTTCTTTGGTCTATGTTGTAAACGCCTCCAGTACGAGACTGGCCTACAAAGAATGGAGCTCCAATTTATACAGTTTTAATACCAAACTAAGAATCTTCATTTACAATTTTTTCAGAATTTTTTTAAAAGTAATTTTAACAAACGCCAGCAAAATTTTGAGAAACTTCAAGGATACGGAACGAAGATAAGATGCATTTGAATAAAAATTTATGAGAAAAAAAATTATTAACATAAAATGGATACAACTAAAAAAAAAAAAAAAAAAGTGACGAGATCGCAGAAGTGGATGAGCTGTATCGCCTGCAATAAGACACAGACGGTGAAGATATATTAGGTATACTCTGAAACGAAATGAGCAAAGAATTACAAAACAGGCATTGAAAAGGGAAACAAACTGTCTGAGAAGAAGAGGACCTCCAAGGGAAACATTAAGAAGAACATTTTTATGGGAGGCAAAAATGGGCTGAGTTTCATATCACAAATTGAGAAACAGTAACCAGTCAGGTATATCAGGCAGGCAACACTAACCTTGTGCCGAACAGTCTATACAAATATAGGACTTGCAACATATGGCCCACGTGCGACTTTTTACCTTAACTTTACATACCAGGCAAGACCCGTGTGTATTGTTGCGCACGTAAAAAGAAAATCCCTTGGCAGTTGGAAATCAAAAAGAGTAGCCTAACGGCGCTGCCCGAGCAAAATTTGGAATTATAAATCTACCTAAAGTATTTCAGGATCCTCGCCGGTAAAACGAGTTCGTGCGCTGCGCTGAGGTTCTTCGGACCCAGGCTTGAGTTAGAAGAAGAAGGCAGCACTTATGGGTTACACCAGTGTTACGATGTTGATCCGTTTAATAAACATAAACATAAACATAAACAGGCGAGAATGGTTTTTGTCCGGGGATTTTACCATTAAAAAGACGGCAAATTAGAATCTTTTAAGGGCGACTAGAATATTCAATCCTTTTTGCATTGTAAAAGATTCAGCAATATCCTCTAGTTATGCTTGTCGGTGCTAGCAGAGTATTAGATGATTGCGACACCTAGGGTCTGGGTTGTAAATAATGTTTATAAATGAACACGAAAAAATGTATAAAGAGGCATTGCTTTCTGTTACATGATGTACTGGCGAGACAAATGAAGTGACAGTGTGTGGGGTGAATAATATTAATGTAGAAACTAACAAGACTGTTCGGAGTCTGGAAAATAGTAGGAGTAGAACTTGTACAAAACTGTATGGGTAAACTTTGGGCGATATCAAGAGAAGAACTTTGAAAAGACTGCGTAGTACATTGTAGGCAATATGAGGGTAAGAACTAGAAGTCTGGAGTGCACTGTAGCCAACATTAAAGAATGAACTAGAAGTTTGAGTGTACTGTGGACAACATCAAAGGATGAACAATAAATCTGAGTGCAAAGTGGGCAAAATTAAAGGATGAACTAGAAGTTTCAGCGCAACGTGGGCATCAACAAACAATGAACCAGACGTCGGAGCACACCGTGGGTAACATGAAATGATGAACTAAACATCTGAATGTACTACGGGCAACATAAAGATATGAATTAGAAGTCTGAGTGTACTATGCACATCGTCAGCCAAACTAAAAATATAAGTCAGCTGTAGACAATGTCAAGACAAGAACTGCAGAAAGCTTGGTTAAATAAACCGTAAATAATACCAAGAGACAAAACAGTAGAAGACAGGTTTGACTGCATAGTTACAACAAACTGTTTCTTGACTATATGTGTATCCTGTGGAAATAGGTAAGTTTGCCGCCAGTGCATGATCATGCAGATTTCCTAAAACCTTAAAAAATATATAGCTAGCTACTCGAAAGAGGGTGGTGAAGTATATTTTCTCTCCACAAGATATCCTCAACACACAGTCTCTTTACAGAACATGGCTCTCGCAACAGCACGCCTATAAGTCTCTGTTTCTCTAGCCATTCTCCACTCCTCCAGTGAATAATTATAGCCAACGCGCTTTATTGTCTTATATCCAAATTTGCAAAGGTCGGCCTCTGTTTCGTCTTCCCAAAAACTCTGAAAAATAGCTCGAATAAAGCATACAGAAGAAGAAGACAACGTACGCTGTGATCGTTGTGGCCAGAAACTAATATTTACCTAGACTGCAAGTAAAGAAAATGTAAACATCGCAGTTTTGCTTACACAATGCAAAATGACCTCAGCTTTAGAGGCAGGGTGCTGTATCAAAGTCAATTCTTCGATGTTCGGATCATATCAGAGGGAGATACAAGATGGAGATGACAGTAACAGACAGACGAATGATATGTTGCCTTGCCATATGCTGATTAAAGAATCAAGGAAATATGAAACAGGTTACTGGAACGTCCCATCTGCGCATATTTAGACTGTAAACATCATATGTAAAAGAAAAAGTAGACCCTTTTCCACGCCTTGAGGCGCATAGGGCTTATAGGGCTAGACCTATATTTTATAGACCAATCAGCACAAGGTGGGTGATGTGGTCAGCATCACGCCGCTATTTCCAGGGACTGCACCTGATACCCACTTAAGCCTGAGTCGACCTGGGAGCCAAAGTCATTATTGAAAAAAGTCTGGCTCCGCCAGGGAGCGAAACCACGACCTTCCGATCCGCGGCGAGTCTAGCCGCTCTGCCACGGCGACTCTTAAACATAATTTAAATGAGTGTTTATTCACGCGCACGTGTGAGTATGTGTATGTGTGTGTTTGCATGTGAAGTCGGTAGATGAGAGGGGAGTGGTATGGAAATACGTGATGTTACATATGAATAAGTTATACTACCTTAAACACCCTCCCAGGAGTAAACTGTGGGAATAACAAAACCATTTACTAATGAATGAGTCGGTAAACTTGACATTAAACTACAAAACAAAGCTTGACATTAGACCACTGCTCCCTTTTCTACGTAATACACTACAATGGTTTTTCTATCACTGCAATGCATAAACCATTTAAACAGCACGAACTGCCTGCACTGGAAGTTAGAAATGCTGCCATAGACAGTTGTAATGAGAACATAACAAGTAGGCTTGCAATGACTTTGTATACAACGACCTGAAAATTATATTCAACAAGGCACGATCTAATCAAATTAGTGCAGCATCTAATTGCAGGTCGCATTGCAAAGACAAGCCAGAATGATGGAGTCGAACTCTACACAGCAAATACGACGAGTGGAAACTGTAATAAGAAATACGGGGGAAAAGGGTGAGGGGAAAACGGGGGGGGGGGGGGGGGGAAGAGCCTAATCGAACTAAGGCAGTTAATATAGACTTAGAGATGTGGGTAGTCGGATTTTTAAGTACAGAAACATCCACACGTTCACAGAACATCAATATAAAGTAGAAGAGGATATGAAAGTAATTCATAACAACTGTAAACATTGTTTGATATCAACATTTAGTAGGACAGAACGACTTTGGAGCCCTCCATGAGAGCAATAATTAGGAATCTGCGGGGCAGTACCGTACATAGTGTAACCAATCAACCTACGGTGAGTTCCTTGCTAATGAATAAGTTAAACGCGGACCAACACTGGCCTGACAGGCATGTGACCTTACCGTATTTCATTTTGACTGCTAAAGTAAAATAAAGTGTTGGTTTGTTTAATTAACACTAGATACGTGAGAAAATCACTTAGTGGAATGGTTTCAAGGCTGACAGAAAATCAATTATGTCCCAGTCAGAGCTTCAAGAACGATATGACAGGAAATAAGTCTAATTATTTTAAGTGGTGAACAGGACGAGGCAATAATTCCCAAATATTCAAAGATATGACATTAGCGATTATCGATACGAACAGCGACATTATCGTGGCTTCAAGAAAAATTGCTCGAATAAAGCATACCGAAGAAGGAGACAATATACACTGTGATCGTTGTTTGTGGCCGGAAACTAATATTTACCTAGATTGCAAGACAATATATTGTCTCTGTAATGAGGGTTGGCTACAGAGGATGTGTCCACCCACCGGTAACTTTGGGGTAGTTTATCTAGTGAAACCATAGTCTGTACCCCGGTGCGACTTTTATCCGACTGTCCTAACGCCCGAAAATGGAATAAGCCAGTAAAACAAAGGGTAGGTTTCTGTTTTAAAAAAAAATTAGATCTATTGTTCATCCATCACAAGTGAAGAAGGCCTCTTTTTCTTTCATCCGTCATGAAACTATAAGTAATTTCCTGTGAGTCCAGAGATGAAGTATACACCCAGCGATTCAGGCCTGGAAGGATTTAGAACCATGATGGCAGAGAACAGTATCTATAGATAAAGGGCCTGTCATGCGGGTGTTTCTAGCATGTCTTCGCTGTTCAGATACCTCACCCGTCGCTGCGCCTCTTCGGATATACATTTGCCTTATAGTCCTGTCTTGTGCAGCAGCTTCCCAAGTGTCAGTGTTTATACTGAAGGCTTTAAGTCAGGGGTCTTTCTAGCATGTCTTCGCTGTGCAGATACTTAGCCTGTCTCTGCGTTTCTTCGGACAGACATTCGCCTTATAGTCCCGTCTTGTGCAACAGCCTCCTAAGTGTCAGGGTTTATGCCGAAACCTTTAAGTCAGGGGTAGGCAACATTTCGTTTGGGCCCAGGGGCTAATTTTGAATTCCCAACCAGGTCCCAGACCATACAAATTATATATGTATATATATATAAACAAAACAGATATCGCCGTAACACGATATTTGAGTGGGATAATCTAAGACACACTCACCTACTAAAGCCCTTCTCTTTATTCCTAAATATGTCCCTTCAAGCCGGTTTTTTGTTGTTGCAGAAATTATATTATTAAAGGAAAGACTACACTGTAATATAATGATCGTTGTAGAAGAAGAAACACATTTTTCACCATACTCACGCGTCAGTAAAAACTGTCGGTGGGGTAGGTTTGGCCAGCGGGCCATTATTTGCTCACCCCTGCTTTTTCTGGCCACCATGAGGGCGACTACCTTTTTGTATGTCACCGTAAACAATTATTTTTGGGAGCCGATGGTCTGGCAAGCGGATGAGGTCACCTGCGCATGGAATCTGTGATTGCATCAGGATGGTATCAATGTTGGGAATGTCAAATTTATTGAATACGACAGCACTCAAGATCCCGTCTTACCACTTGATGCTCAGTATATTTTTTCAGACAGACGGTGTGTACGTTACTTTTCTTCTTTGCATGACGTCTGTAAATAGTTCATGTTTCACAAGCATACAACAGTACTGAAAGCACTGCAGCTCTGTAAACCTTCAGTCTAGTCTGCAGACTGATGCCACTTCGATGCAAGACATTGGTGTATAGTCTGCCAAATATGCAGCTGGCTTTTGAGATTCTGTTGTTTATCTTATCGTCGATGGTGACATTTTGAGACAGTGTACTACAGAGGTAGGTAAATCTATCCATAACCCTTAACAGTAAAAAAATGTGAACTGCGAGATGAATTAGTGTAACTTGTGAAAGAGCTGCGTAACAGTGCTGCCGAAGTTGGCACTTGTGTACACATTTGGAACTCTTTGACCCTAGCCGAGAATAACTGTACTTCTGGTACCAAAAGCAAATTTTCGGTACTTTTTAGAAATTGTGTATCAATGTTTTAAATGTTGAGATTGTACTGTGGATCATATAAATGTTACGGAAGGAAGACCGACGTCAGCTATGATATTGGTCAAATTATTTTCCAGCCTTGTTAAAGGAGAACATTATGAACAAATAAATTAATAATTGAGGTGTGTAATGGAATGGAGAAGTCCAAAGATCAACCACTTAATGCTGAAACCCCACCCCCCTCCAAAAAAAAAAAAAAAAAAAAAAAAAAAATTTGGTTTACATTTTGTTTACATACAGAAAATAATGTCAAGATGAAAATCGATTTCTATTGGTATCAACAGTTATGCTAAGTCTTTTTGTGTGCATCATATGTATGCAGCTGTAGAAAGAGTGTTCTCTGCTTTACAACATCAAGGTTGAAAAAAAAAAATAACGCTTCTTTGTAAACTTTAACAGTAAACGAGTTAAAATGTCAAAGTTATTGTCCCTAGGCCATTAATTGCACCCACTATTAGGCGGTCACAACAGCGTTGTAACAAATTGAGCGAAATAAGCTTTTCTAATTTCCTCTTTAGATGGTACCTCACAGTTGATATCCAGTTCCATTTCTAAAGGTTGGATATCTGGGGGACCTCTGGGCCTGGTCTATTTAGAAGCATTTCAAAATATTCAACCCATCTGTCCATTTGATCCTTCGTGTTAGTAAGTACCTTTCCTTGACCATTTTTAATTGATCCAGTTGGCTGACTATATTTACCTACTAATTTTCTTGTGTTACTGTAAAGTTCTCTGAGGTTTCCTTTTGCTGCTGCTGTCTCCGCTTCTTGTGCTAGATCATTTAGATATTTCACTTTATCTGCCCTTATATGCCTCCTAACTTCCTTGTTGGCTTCTGTGTATTTCTCCTGAACGCTAGCTTTAGCAGCTCTAGTTTTGCTATTGTTTAAGTCTGCCTTTTTACTTTTCCTATCTTCAGTCAGTTTAGTGGTTTCTGGTGTTATCCATACTTTGTGTTTCTTTTCTTTCTTGCCAAGAACTTCTACGCAAGATTCATTCCAAATTCCTTTGATCTGATCCCAGCAGACTTCTGTGCTGACATCTTCAGCTAACTGCTGCAACACCTGGTACTTATTGGAGACCGTAACTGAGAACTGTTCCTTAACTTCTTTATCCCTGAGAGAGCCGAGTTTCAACTTGATTTTACTTACCACCAGGAAATGATCAGTAAAACATCAGCACCTCTGAAAGCCCTAACATCGTAAAGGGATGATCTAAACCTTTTGTTAATACATAGGTGGTCAATTTGATTAGTTGTCTTATGGTCTGGTGATTCCCATGTTTCCTTGTATATTCTTTTATGGGGAAAAATACTTCCACCAATAACATACTGGTTTCCTGTACAAAAATGTGTGAACAATTCTCCATTTTCATTCATTACTCCTAGACCATGTCTTCCCATAATTTCTTCATAACCTGTGTTGTCTCATCCTATCTTAGCATTCAAGTCACCTATCACAATTTTTAAGTTGCCCTTTCTTTCATTATTTATAATATTTTGAAGCTGCATGTAAAACTCTTCTTCTCTTTTTGACTTATCCATGGTTGGTTGGATTTTTGTGGCTATGGTTTTTACAGGATGAGGTAGCCAACCTCAACCCCAACCCTACCCTTAGTCGCCTCTTACGACATGCCTGTTAGGGTGCAGTGTCACTATTCTTTGCTTCCAGTGGGGGCCCCGGTGACACACCGCCGGACACACGCGATAAGTGAACAATATTTAAAAACTACAAACATTCTATTATTGTTAAAGTCCGGTGAAATCAATAACTCGGTTTGTTATTGTCGGAACTTAGAGTCAATAGCCAAATTCTTCAATCCAAATTAAAGTCATTTTTCCTGCTGCTAAATCCTTTCTAACATCTTCTAACTCCCACAGAAAACTCAATTTAAACCGTATTGCTTAGTTATCGATGAATGAAACCAAATAAGTTTCTGTGTGAGGTAGCAGGCGGACAGAATTTCATATTTAAGTACAGGGAACGGTCTTAACGCCGTGACAATTTCCCTCGCCGACCTTGCATTATTTTATTTCACCACACACAGTTGATTACTGCGGTGCACGCGACCGTTGTTAACCCTCGTAATTTATTCCCTTTACGGGTTTTAGTCAACAGTTACGTGACAGTTGTAGGACTGTTTTAATGGCTGTCAACTGCGTCTTGTCGGTGTGTTTTACTCTTTATTTTAGGTTGCGTGTATTCCGCCCACGAATTATCGGGATCCGGTTAGGTTCACCCTAATCTCCAAAAATAGAGAAGGTCACTTTTCATTCACAAGTTTGTTGGGCTGGTCGACTTTCCTGAAGGTTACGGGTGTGTCCCGCTCTGTTGTTTGCTTTCTGTGATATCTTGCACTACCGTTTTCATTTCGAGAAAGAAAAGGCATGTGACATAGTTTGCAGCACTTTCTAGGGAGTTGTGTTAGGACCAGTTTGTCCATGTTTTTGGAGTGTTAAAAGCGCTTGTGTGCTGAAATATACAACAAGCAATATTAACGGGATTGCGGAACACCCCCAACCTCGTGCAAAAATTACAGGTTCAGGAACTACCAATCATAAGTGAGCTAGTGTGTATATGAGCGGAGCTTGGGGAGGCCAACTTTACTTTCACCCGGGATCCTTTGGGAAATCGAAACAACAGTAATACTGCGCGCTACTAAACATGTCGTAAGAAGCGATCAACGGTATGGTGGAGTTTGAGGCTGGCTACCTCATTGCTTAAAACACTATATCCATTAAAAACCAATAAAGCATGAACAAGTCAAACTGCTCTTCATCTTTGCGTTTATCAGCTGTAAACACTGGAGGAAAGTTTTGGTTTCTCGTCTTGTTTCAGAACTTGCATTGTACCTAGACAGGGGGAAGAGAAAAGGGGGTGTGGGGTGGGGGAGGGGGGGGGTTGACTAAGGTGAACCTTAGACTGCTTGGCTTAAACTGGCTGGGATCCTATTTTTCATTAGGCTATAAAATGCCGAACAAAAAGCTTTCAATATTGGGGTTACTGTTGATTTTTTTTTTTTTATTATTAAGAGGCGCACCCCCGCATAACCCGCGCCTTGTTCCATGGTTACTGAATCAGGGATTAACATCTCGTGGACGAGAATCAAACAGAAGCAAGTCCTAAAAACTTAGTCAAGTCGCATAACATAGCGTAATTATACTTGTATACTCTACGGTTGTCCAGAAAGCAATGCCAAACTACTGGACGTAAACTTGCCTAGAAAAACTACAACAGCCAAAAAATGCTTGGATTGGTTGTGCAACGTCCTGTAAAGGATACGCAACTAACTCTGCGGTTATGAAGGTTGGGAAGCGGCTTGCAGGGTGGATGCGAGTATGTATACATCTGTGGACGGATATCTTCTCACGTCTGTTTGTAGAGCAGCCAATTACTAGGATTGAAAACAAACCATACAAATAATGGACAATGACCGATAACAACGGTTTTGTTCTAAACAGGCCTGCAAAATGTTTAGCCAAATCTCATATAGCCAAATCTCATATAGCCAAATCTCATATAGCCAAACCTCATATAGCCAAATCTCATATAGCCAAATCTCATATAGCCAAATCTCATATAGCCAAATCTCATATAGCCAAATCTCATATAGCCAAATCTCATATAGCCAAATCTCATATAGCCAAATCTCATATAGCCAAATCTCATATAGCCAAATCTCATATAGCCAAATCTCATATAGCCAAATCTCATATAGCCAAATCTCATATAGCCAAATCTCATATAGCCAAATCTCATATAGCCAAATCTCATATAGCCAAATCTCATATAGCCAAATCTCATATAGCCAAATCTCATATAGCCAAATCTCATATAGCCAAATCTCATATAGCCAAATCTCGTGTTGTTACCCTGGTATCTAGCAATGTCGAGGTGAATTATAAACAAAGGGGAAGTGCTCGGGCATGTCCTTTTGTATACCAGGGTTTTCAGGAACTCTTTTATCCTTATAGGGCGTTTACATGTTAACATGTTCCGCTTCCGGTTTGATTTGTTTCTAGTAAATACATCACTGTCCTTTGTGACACTGTGTGTTGACAACCTAGCTAGATGATCTAACCATTTCACCTGTTGTTTTCTTGGTCTAGAATGTGGAGACTGCACTCGGCTCTGTTGCCTGCACATCTGGGATCCTATTATGTTTTTTTAATAGGAGAGTGACCAAAATCAATCTTGTATTGTGATACCACCCAGGCACTAATGCCCGAAAGCAGCGAGAACGGCGTTTGTAAATAAACCGAACCCTAGCGCGCATATATATATATGTGTGTTTATACATATATATATATATATATATATATATATATATATATATATATATATATATATATATATATATATATATATATATATATATATATATGTATAAACACACATACACACACACACACGCACGCACACACACACACATCCATCCATTCCCCACCCCCACCCATCCCCCAACCACCCACCCAGCCATGCCAAACAACACACATCCATCCATCCATCCATCCATCCCCCACCCCAACCACCCACCCACCCACCCCATAAACACACATACACACACACACACCCATCCACACATCCACCCATCCACCCATCCATCCATCCATCCATCCATCCATCCATCCATCCATCCATCCATACAGACTTACATATATACAGACTAGTAACTGAAACTATCAAATAATCCTCAAATGCTAGAGTTCGGTTTATTAACAAAAACTGTTTTCGTTGCCTGTGGACAGTAGTGCCTGTACAATATCGCAGAAAAGATTGGGAACCTTCTTATTTCACAAGACAGAGGTTGGTTAACAGCAGCCAACCTTCATTACGGCGCTGGTGCCGGCATTTCTTTTATAATTACTTCCTTTAACAGCTCCTGTAACACATGGTAAAAGAATGCGACAGCCAGACCGACAGGGCGACCAACCGTCCGGCAGGCAGGCAGAAAGACAGAGAGACAGACAGATAGGCAGACAGACAGACAGACAGACATACAGACACAATCTAACTTCTGAACGTACCACCACCATGAAACCAGTGAGCGAATCCATATCTCTCCACTTAGTACCCTGTACCCACATTGCGCTAAGACCCTGTGCAGCAGCGGATGGGTCCCTAGGAGGACTGGCGGGACCAATGAGCCAAATGCCAAGAAAGACCCTTTACTGCTTCGCCGGGCCTTTTACAACCTTCACGAATTACAGTGACTCGCTAGCCAAATAGGGAAAGTTCCGATCTGCAACTTGCCAGTTTGAGTTAGTAAATACAGTAAGTAAAAAGAAGTAAAGATCCCTTTCCACGCCTTTTAGGCGTGTCAGGCATATGGGAAGAGAGCCCATATGTTTTATAGACCATCAGCACTCGGTTTAGTAAATACAGCCAAACCAAAATTATTAACAGGCTAAACAGCTACACTTCTACTCAGCCAACCTGTTACATTTACATGGAGCCACAGTTGCGCTGCCCTACCGACTCACACCGACTTTCATATCCCAGTCACGAAATGTAGGTAAAAAGGTATAACCCGAAGCTGCAGAACACGATAAAGGGCATGAGATAGTCGACTAATCAAAATAGAAAGAAGGTGCGGGCATTCACCATAAAGTAAAGTAACGATCCCTTTTCACGCCTAGGCGCATCGGGTATATGGGAAGAGCGTCCCATATTTTTACAGACCAATCGACACTGGATGGGTAATGTGGTCAGCATTACGCCGGCCGTCTTTACTTTCCCAGGACAGCCATCCTGGTACCCATTTTAGACTGGGTCGACCTGCGACGCCCCATACCACGATAAAAATCCACGCAGGTATTCACCATAAAGTATCTAAAAAAGGGGAACCATTATCTACGAAAAACTGTATATTGCAATAGCGTTAAGAAAATAATAATGATGATTAAAGAAAAAAAAAAAAAAAGGATGGTTTTACTGTCTACCGTAGCGTACCTCAAGACAATAAAATTTCCAGGTCGTCACTTATTACAAAAAGGGTGCCATTTCATTTCCAAAGTGCCACTTACATATAACTCCCATCTTTGTGCATCATAGTTCTGAAGCGCATGCATTTTAACCAGTGTTGAAATGTTTTAAGTAACCAATGTAGAAATGTGGATTTCAAAAGTGGACTAATAAGAGTACAAAATATGACTAAACTAACACAAAGAATGTACCACGCAAAACAATTTGGCACAGGAGAGGTCTGCACCAGCCAACCAAGAGTGTTGTGCCGCAGGGATGCGTACTGCCTCCACACCTAATTTCCTTATACAGTGAAAATACTATGCTACATCTGAAAGATATCAAGGGAATTCATGCGGGAAGAAGAATATGCCAAGTGAAGCGAGAAAAAGAGTGTTGAAGTGCTATGTAAAACATGGAATGTTATATGAATGTGAAATATAGACAATAAGCAGACAAGATGCAAAAAAAAAAAAAAAAAATCACTCGCGGTAGAGATGTTATTTCTGAGAGGACTGCAAAGAATTTCAAAAAAAAAAAAAAAGGATATATAAACTAGGGCTGTACCGAATAGCGATTTTCACTATTCGGCCGAAAACGAATAGCTGGACCAACTATTCGGCCGAATACGAATACGAATAGTGAATCATCATCATTAGGTCCTTTGCCGACTGGCATAGGCGATTATGCCTCCCCACAATCTGCGATCTCATGCAGCATGTATTTGTTCGTGTTCTGACACACCTCCATGCCATGCAACAAGACTGTCAAAAATCTTTTCTTGTTCTCTTCCTCGATGTCTCCTTCCACAGATCTTTTCAGTGTTCACCACGTGTTCTATTTTCCCTCTTCTCATAACATGGCCGGAAAATGATGACTGCCTCATTCTGATGTCTGTGAGTAGTTGTCTTCGGGCTCCCGCCTCTATCCAAACCTCTTGGTTGCTTTTTTGTGTGGCTGTCCAAGGTATTTTAAGCGTTGTTCTGTAAAAGCACATGTCTGAAACCTCTAGAAATTGTTTGGCCTGCCGACCGATTTTCAGGACTTACAGATATATGTTAACACTGGATGTATGTAGCAAGCAAGAATTCTTGTTCTAACCTTCAACGACATAGATATATTGTATAAGATGTTCTTCATTTTTTAAAATGCAGTTTTTGCCTGTCCTATTCTGTTTCTTATTTCAGAATGCATCATCCATCTGTTGTTATCCATGTGCCCAGATACTTAAATTTCTGTACTTGTCCCAAAATAAAACCTTTGACTTTTATTACACATTTAGGAATAATTATTTACTTTGATACCACCATTACTTCTGTCTTCCAACTATTTAAACTGAGGCCCATACTTCCACTTTCATGTATAAAATAGACCTAAAAAGAAAACATCCATAATGTCAAATATACGCTGAAATTTTACTTCACAAAATATAGTACAGAATAGTAAACATTTATTCATGTTTTACATCCTTCAGTCAGTCAGTCTGTGGTGACTAATACATAGGAATGAAAGTATTCTTAGTTTTATAACAAGTAACTAAACCTTTATCGTTCCATGTTGTCAGCATTGAGGCAGCTTCTGGCTGGTCTGACTGAAGGTATTTTCAGCTTTTCTAAACAGACGTTCACTTGGTACGCTCGTAGGTGGTGCACAAAGATAACGCTTGACAGTATGAACCAAAGTGGGAAATCTTGATATGTTTATTTTCTACCAGTCCAGAAACGGGTGTAAGGTAACCACTATTCGTATTCGGCCCGACCGCAACTATTCGGCCGAATACCGAATAGGTATTAGGTCCACTATTCGGCCCCGAAGCGAATACGAAGCGAATATTCGGTACAAACGAGGCCGTCCTCATAAAGACAGATAAATGTCAAAATCTTAGAACAATCAGACGTAGACAGTCACTGTTTATGGATATGTTATGAGAAGGAATAAACTCGAGAACTTGGTAAAAACTCTCAAGATTGTTGAAAAAAAAAAGCAAGAGGAAGGCAAAGAGATAGATACCTTGATGGCCTTGCCAGATGGATGGGGCGAGACAAAAACATTGAACTGATCTGTGATTCTGGTAATCTTATGAGATGGCGAAACATGATAGCCTACGCTTACCGGTATTGATTATGATGATGATGGGAGAAATAGTTCTAGAAGCGCAAAGTATCGGAAATTTCGTCACCACACTAAAATAATCTACACAAAATAGCAGAAATCCTTTTCAGGACGTTACAGGACAAAACCCCAGCATATTTACATTTTTGGCTGTTGCGGTTTGTTCTCTGCAAATTTTACGTTCAGCAAAAGGAGAAAACAAGATTTATTAATAAACTTGAAGGATAGTTTGGAAATAGAAACTTTATTAGAAATAACGAGGAGAATTGAAATAGGATCGCCTCAAGTGAGAGTCTCAAATTGCAATTGGGGAAGAGTAAAAATGTATTTAATAAGACAGAATATCACCTCCCCTCCTCCTTCTTATTCATTCATTCTTTTGACGCTATAATTGTTTCCTCGTATTTCCGTTTCTGTTGACAGATAATAATTTACATGACCTGCTTCATATTTACTATTGCTTCATTGATTATTATATGATAATTTGGCTCATGATACCTTTCTGTGCAGATTCCTTCTCCTATTTTCTTTATATATCATATGATTGTTGAAAAGCATATAAACAAATCAATAGCAGGTGTCTTTATTTCATTTACTGTGAAATCAAATGATAGCTCTCTTTGTGTCTAGTTCCACTTTGTGTTGTATTGAATATTCCGTTGACGACGGCTTTTGAGTCCCATCGGAATTGTATTTAGTACTAGACAACGAAGTTTGGCTGTCCCACAACTGTCTCTGCAGTTAGCCTTGATATACCAAGATAGTAAAGGACCATTTTTCCACGCCTTTCAGGCGTATTGGGCTTAAAGTGCTAGACCTATATTTTATAGACCAAACAGCACTTAGCGGTGGATGTGGTCAGCATCAGGCCGGCCGCCTTTACTTTCCAGGACTGTACCTGGTACCCATTCAAGGTCGGGTCGACTTGGGAGCTAAAGTTATTTTAAAAAAAAAATTTGCCTCCGTCAGGAACCGAACCCACGACCTTCCGATCGGCAGGCGAGCGTCTAGCAGCTAGACCACGGCGGCTCCCTATCCCAAGATAGCAGAAGTAAATAGCAAAGAAAGAACAGTCAGAAAAACATAGTAATGGGTCAGAGCAGATAAATGTAACCGAAAACAGGATAGTATACATGACGAGATAAGAATATGAGAAGGCTTTTATTATAGCACAGGAAAGTATCAGTACATCCGTAGATACTTACAGCTAAATATCTGGACACATGAAAAGTCATGACTGACCTAAGTACTTGTCAGTACAATTGAATTAGGGCTGGAAGGTTAGCTGCTGTCGCCACGGACTGTGCCGATTAGGTTATAATTGCCTTAGACAGGTAAAACTAAATGAATCTACAACCTTACAGAGTATTCGAATATGGGTCCCCCGCATGAGAACCTAGCATTCTTAATCGTTTAGTCAGCTGCCCATAAGTACAGTGATAAAGTTAAAATAACACTGCGCCATACATAAATGACTGGTGCTGAACGAGTGAATAAACAAACACGTTAACAAAACAAACAGTTACCTTCATGCTCTGACGACTTGTCTGCGTCTCCGCCTCTGAAGAACTAACTGTCAGACTCCCGAGATTCGAACACCCAGCACCCGATAACCTTTTACTGTTCCTGCGGCCACCTGATGTCGCAGAGAATATTGACGAGATCGCTGCTGCAGAGGTGGAGCCAGGAATGGATGAGATCGCTGTGGTGGCCACAACACGATCTTCGCCAACTCCCGTGGTCACGACAGACGTGTCACCCCTGATGACATAGGTCTGACCCGTGTGAAAGGTGGCGTTAAGTGAGGATGGATGAGGAGAGTTTGAATCCTCAGACTCCCGACAGTAGACCACACCCGTCTGACTTACATGGATGCTGGGCGTGCAGCCCATGTCAGCAGCGACACGCCCCTGGAGGCAACCAATGGTTGCAACGTTGTTGAGAAGACACTCTAGAAAAAGAAAAACTCTCAGCCTTGAACCAGTTCTATACTTCTACACAGTTTACATCCAGCCTGCTACGTAATTAGTCTAATTAGTGCAACGACATGATAACTGCAGTTATCTGTTGGTGCCATCTTGATCTAGATAGTTCAATGACAGCTTTACTGTTGAAACATTAATCAACCCATTGCGGTAATGATGACCTTTTGTTTGTGTTCCTAGTATGTTTTAGCCATGCTACTCGTCTTTGGAATCTACCGTTCTAAATCAATGTGTGTCTAAGAGACACTATGTCTTTTTTAATTGTCATGTTAGTAATAAATGTATTTCGTAGATGTGCTACCGGATTTCTATATGGATTGTGATCTTCTTTATCAACGTACGTAGTAGAGCTGATTGTATATTTATGACCTTTCCTGTTCTCAGTTCTTGAAAATATAAATATTTATAACTTTGTTAATCGTATTCAAAAAGGAGCTCATTTAAACTCTGTTTCAGGGTTACAGCTGAAGATACACCAGAACAAAAAATAAGGTGAACACAGCTGCAAGTTACTGACTAAATAAACACGTCTTATAGGTAAACTATATGTTGTCGGCTGTACCTAATATGTTCTGACTAAATGAAGATGAACACGCGAACACAACACAAAATTCAACGCACTTGTATACTATCCAGTCAAACAAAGTACTCCGCTAGGTCTCAATAGTTAGAACTGTATACTGTGATATTTCCACTTATATCCATTCTGTTGCTCATGATTATATTGTCGAAAATCACATAAAGCACATTTCCCATGACATTCCGAAACCACAGCTAATTGGAATTGTCTGAAATACCTAACCGGCTATTAAATAACTCTTCACTTTGTCAGAAATCCACAACTGGAAATATTATTAGCGTGTTCGCATTGTAAAGTTGAACACTGGTTGTCTGCGTGAGCCAGTTCTTGACGTAAAACTGTTTGCAATCAGCTTACAGCGACCTTGGAAAAGCAAAAATGACGGTTTGCAAGAAGAAGTGAGAATGTAACTGGCAAATAATTCTAATCCGTCAGCTTGCGAGCGTCCTAGCGGGAAAGAGAAGGTCAGAAATCGAACGTGGAGAGGATGGGAGGAGGGGGTTGAAGCTGGTTTAAGAGTGTGAGTTCAGGCAGGAACACGCAACATGACGCGAGAGATATTTCAGTGACACTTCCGTCAATTTCTAGTTTAAATGTGCTGTGTTGTTTGAGAATGACGCATGGTTACACAAGGAAGATTCCCCTTTTCCCTGTGTATATGGATTCAAAAATTATATTTTAGTAACATTAGTCAGCGCAATGGTTTATATGTAACTGCTAGTCTTTTAGCATTTAAATAGGCTACGTTCATTGTGAATGGCACCTGGTTAAATACGGGAGATTCCTCCTTCTCTGTGTGCGTTTATGTGTATTAGACAATATATTTCAATTACATTAGTCACAAACACACACATGCACACACACACACACACACACATATATATATATATATATATATATATATATATATATATATATATATATATAATATATATATATATATATATACACACACATACACACATAGAGATAGACAGAGAGAGAGAGAGAGAGAGAGAGAGAGAGAGAGAGAGAGAGAGAGAGAGAGAGAGTGAGAGCTCGCTAAATACTGTAATGGGTGCTGTACCGCTCATTTGTTCTATACCGTTTTTAATTGATTTAGGCTTAAATGCAGGATATTTCCTTTATGCCGTATGTTTGGATTTATAAAATATATTTGAATGAAATTAGTCAACTCAGTAATATATATTTGTTAAGGTGTATATGAAGTTTTACATAATTTGATCACGGACAGACTGGTTTGGTTATCTACAAATTAGTTTCATGGTTTACGAATACCTTAGCTTGATACGTTTAGTTTACATAAATGCAAGTGTGCATAGTTTTGTTTACCTGCATTTGAATTGAATAAGATAAAAAGTTAGTTGCAGGACGTTGTAGAACCAACCCCAGCATTTTTATAAGCTGTTGTGGTTTTTAAAGAAAATTTTACGTTTAGTAGTTTGCCATTGCTTACTGTAGGGTCAGCTCTTGGTACCATTGTCGAAAAAAAAACACAAGAAAAATCGTGATCAAACACAGAACCCCTACATTACGAAGCGGGTTCGCAACGCCTACGCCACAGACGCCAATTTCAGTATATTTTTTTATATAAGCAATAATTAATGTGTAGTTTAGTTTACGTTTACTTTACCATTTTTAGTTTAATTTACATGCATTTGAACCACCATAGTTTACATGCATTGGAGTGTGTTTAGCCTGCAATAATTTTTAAGTGCTTACATAGATTTCATGCATATGAGCGTATTTAATTTAGCTTGTATATATTTGAGTATGATTTTATTTTTGATCAACAGCCTTTGAGTATGTTTAGTTTATATTAATTTTACGCGTTTAATTTAGTAAACAACTCGAATGGCGTCCAGTATGAATCACAAAAAGGAATACCTACACCACATCGAGTTTGGACCAGTCTTGGTCCAAGTACTAATTTCATTTGCACGTGTGGAAAATGTACAATATGTTAGTTAGTTCTTATCCTTTACAGCATTGCAGAACCAATGCCAGCATATTTTGGCTCTTGTGGTTTTTTTAGGCATATTTTACCTGTAGTAGTTTGCACAATTCAATATAGTACAACGTAATTCAAAGAGTAGTGTAAAAGTAACTAAAGGATGCCTTGTGGTTCTTTTCTCTTATTTCCCCTTATCTCGGGATCTCCGAAATTTTATAAGGAATTTCCGGGAAAGTCCAATAGTATTGGGGTATTAGGGTGTGAAATGAACACCGAATTACACGCCGACCCCCCCCCCCCCCCCCAAACCCCCCAATATATGACTTTTCTGGGAATTCCCTACGAAATCTCGGAGACCCTGACATGGTAGGAAAACAAGAAAAATTACCCCCCCCCCCCCTCACCCCCTCCTGTCACCTTTATGCCAGCGTCACATCGGGCATAAGATGTCATTTTCATATGTTTTACAGACCAGTCGGCAATGCAATCAACATCTCATTCACCGCGTTTACTTTCTAAGACATTACCATATACCATAATCAAACTGCGTCGACCGGGAAGCCTAAGTCAATTTTTGTTTTAAAATTTTCACGTCGACAAGGATTTGAATCACAGACCTTCATTCCGGCAGGCGAAAGTCTGGCTTCCACTATACCCCGGGTCTCTAACTCAAACAGCTCATGGTTAAAAAAAAAAGCAATAAAGATATAAACAACACGGTAACTCCATCATACTGGTAAGAGACGCAAAATGTACTGGCTCTAACAGCGTTTGTGTGAAATAATATTGTTAAGAGACACAAACTGCACTCAGGAGAAACAATAATTGTAGGAGACACAAAATTTACTGACTCTACCAACGATCGGCTGAAATAATACTGGTAAGAGACACAGAATTTACTGATTCTAACCGTTTTTGCGCGAAATCATATTGTTAGAAACACAAAAAAATACTGATATATTCTCTCTCTCTCTCTCTCTCTCTCTCTCTCTCTCTCTCTCTCTCTCTCTCTCTCTCTCTCTCTCTCTCTCTCTCTCTCTCTCTCTATTTCTCTCCAAAAGCAAAACATGTCTGACATTTCAAAAGGCAATTCAGTATTTCCCCAGAGGTTGAAATATTCGACAGGGCTAACAACACAATAACATAACGCAATCTTGGATCGTTGATCAGCTGTCACATTTATACAAACATTAGAAGATTACTTAGGGAGTCAAACGAAAAATAATAGACAGTCGTTTCTTCCACAACTCAGATTTAAACGCGTTAGTTACATTTACTTTTACAGGACCTCGCAAACAACGCCCGTTTGTAGAATTAGTAGTCATTTTTACATTCTGTATTTGCCATTGTATACTGAACGATCTGAGCTTACACACCCTTGCTGGAACCAACGCAAAGCGATCTGTTACACACACACACACACACACACACACACACACACACACACACACCATATTACAAGTTAGTGTGTAAATGCTTTGTGATGTATAACTATGTTATATACTTGACCCACTACGAGACTAATACCTTAATACAATCTAGTATTCACGAAAGGTGGCTGGATATCCCCATCAAATGCTCTCCCCAAGACTTGCTTCATTGCCTCTAGAGTGGGACAATGTATTATATTCAGACTGACTTCTTCAACATAAGATTTCGGTGTGTAAAAAACGGAGACATGTCCTTGCAGGGTGGCACCCAATGCTCAGAGTGTGTTCCACCAACACTGTCAAATTTATGGTGGCAACAGAGACGCAATCTGGCCTGTTCCAACCACACAGAAGACACAGCTGTATGGTACACAAGAGGATATGGAGTGCATCATACCTTTCATAAAGGCTACCTGCTTCCTAATGTAAGTTTTCTTTGTTTTTTAACAGAAGGCTCGAAGAAGAAGAAGAAGATGAAAAAGAAGAAGGAGAAGAAGAAGAAGAAGACCGTGCTATAAGGCATAATGGTTGAATGGGTTTGCATGATGTTTACCTTTTGTAATTTATATTTCTGAGATGTTAATTTGCACAGTCCAATTCTTACAATGGAAAAACAAATACAAGATTTAAAAAAAAAAAAAAAAAATCGTAAGCAACTAAATCGAACCCTGGTATGTACACGTATAAGTAAAGGATCTTTATCAACGTTTTGTGCGTTTTCGACATATAGGGCATGACCTGTATTTTATAGACAAAAGGCATTCGGTGGGGAATGTGGACAACACCATAGCGGTCTTCTTTACTTCCCAGCACTTCACATGGCACTAATTTAAGGCTGGGTACAACTGGGAGCCAAATTCGTTTTGGGAAAAGTTCAGCTTCGTTCAGATTTACACCCACGATCTTCGGATCCGCAGGCAAGATGTCTAGCAGTGACGCCACAGCGACTCATCCAATTCTAGAGCGGTTAAACTAAAAATAAGTAAGTAAATAAACAGACAAACAAAATTCGATCTGCTGCAAATCATAAGCAAATGAATAGAACCATGGTATGTTGGAAATATAAAATTACATTCATTCAACTATTATGCCACAGACTCCGATATACATCTCTGCACTAATCGGAAACATACTTAGCCAGTAGCCCATCAAAGATAGCAAACGAGTCCCATGAGTAAAAACATCAAAACAGCTTCTGGAAAACAAGATTTAAGAAAAACCTGTTGTTTCCAAAATGAAGAATTGCTACAGTATAGACACTGCTGTCATTGGGAAATTACAAAGTGAGGCTCCAATCTCTTCCACGTGGGACTCTCGTACTAATGTCCGAAAGCCAGGAAAACATTATTGTTAATAATCATACCGTTTCTTTAAGGTTAGACTGCCCTGCATGAGATGTAAGGAACCAACAGTCTGCATACAAATAAGTCAGATCTGTAAAACGGAAGTGCACGCAACACTCAGGTTTTGGAACAAGTCTAAAGTCCAGAGGTGGATGAACAACCAGAACTTTCCTTCGGAGTTTACAACTGTGTAACGCGTCATAGAAATTGAATGCGATTTGTAATTTCGGGTTCCCGGGTTAGATCCCAGCTGCGGGTCATATCGTGGCAGACCGATTTGAGTTGATTTTGACAATGGTGTCAAGACCGTTCAGAGTAATGGGAAACTACTGAACGTAAACAGTCTCCAGTGAAATAACAACAGCCAAAAATGCTGGGGTTGGTTCTGCAACATCCATCGGTCAGTTATTTTCTTGATACAGTAAAGGATACGCAACTAACTTCTAATTGAGGATTGTGAAATTGTTAAATGCATCCATTTACCCCAGAAATGTAAAATGCACAGCAAGCAAAATACAAAATATGAAATAATCTTCTTCCTCTTCTTTGCGTTCACCAGCTGTAAACTCAGGCGGAAAGTTCTGGCTGTTCATCCACTTTTGGACTGCAGTCCTGTTCCAGAACCTGAGTGTTGCGTGTGCATCCTCTTTACAGATCTGACTTATCTGTATGCAGACTGCTGGTTCCTTGCCACTCAGACAGATGCAATCCGACTCTGAAGGAAGCTCCTAATTAGTTGACTTTTACGACACGCTTTTGGGTAGGCAGTGGGTCTATTCTTGTTTTGCCTATAATAAGGGCCTGGAACCCACACGGCAATCTAAAATAATATCATGCGTGCCGTTTATACCTTCTGGGCTACTTCTTGCCAAGTCTGGCAACCTGAGATCAACAAATAGCAAATCTCAGTGAGGACATCAGACTAACAACACCTGAAGAAATGAGTCTGACAACATAAAACTATAAAAAATGTCTCAGTGTTGGTGGCATTGCGGAACAGCCCGGTAACCTTGTGTGAAAGACTGATGGCTCGAGGCCGAATAATAAGAAGTGAGGTGGGCTGAAGGGCGACCAATCAGAAATGCTAGTGTAAACCGGTGTGTAGAAAATAAAAGGGGGTGGGGGGGGGGGGGCTAAATAATCTTTTGTTTAACAACATTAGGCTACAGCCTAGATAAAAAAAAAATAAATAAAGAAATAAAACCCTTTATCAAATAGTTCTCTCTAATCTGCATATATGTTTTCCTAATAGTTTTTTTTTTAAAAGAGCGATTTCATAAATAAAACTATGCTATCCTCCGAATGAAGGGCACATATTATGGCGGCCAAAAACAGAGCCTCAGTCACATGTAAATTGCGAACTTCCGCGACCTAATGTGCGGACTACCGGCGACTACCGCCACCGCCGAGAGTACCCCCCACGCGGCTCACGCGGCGTGGATTGGGGATAAACAAGATTCATTGGACGCACGAGCGAAGCTGCAGGAGATGCGGAAGCTGCAGGAGATGCGGAAGCTGCTGCTCGTGAGTCCCAGCCATCTAGTTTAGCCGCAATCCACGCGGCTTGAGACTCGGCTGTGGCGGTAGTCGCCGGTAGTCCGCACATTGAGTCGCCGGAAGTTTGCAACTGACATGGGACTGAGGCCCTGTTAGGGTGTTTTTGCGGCCGCCATAATATGTGCCCGTTATTCGGAGGATAGCCTAAAACTATAATATATATATATATATATATATATATATATATATATATATATATATATATATATATATATACAATGTCAAGGTACATTAAGCAGCTCGTGGGACAAGACTGACATGATGAAATAACATGCACCGAATTCACCGCGAGGCAACAGATACAGGATTCTCGACATCCAATTGGAAATGAAGTACGGTTAACTGCCGATAAACGGATAAGCCAAACGAGATTTGATACTCCACTGATAACAGATTAGGAGAATGAGCAACAAGGACAGATCACCCAAGTGGGTTGGCTGGTCTATCCCCAATGCCCTCCCCCACCCCTCCCCCTTTTCCGTTTGGTGTTCCATGGCAGAAATTGAAGAGATGCGTGATTTCATCTACTGAAATTAAATTGTTGCAATTTTTCATTATTTGAAGCAACGTACTGGCTTTTGACGGGGACCCTGAATATAGCAGGGCCATAAATATGGCCTAACGGGTGAAATGGGTTTCTGTGACCTCTCCACGGGTGATCCTCATCCGCGTGGTGGCACTTTGTGTCACCGGGTGTTTATCGCTTGTGTGATGTCCTAGTGGGGTACAAAAGAGAGAAAGTGATTCACTGGGGAAAAAACCGTCTTTTTCATGAAATTGTTTATGCAATTAAAATATTAATAAATGACTCAATTAAACTGCACGGCTTTGCTCGGCATAGTTAGTATAAATGCTCTTTACTCTTAGTCTACTTCTTCTTTGTTTTAACGGCTGCAATATTTTTGTTAATTGCCCCTCCACATGCGCATCTGAGCTCTTATCTTTCTCTCTCCCCTCCCCTGATTTGACCAACGAAGCTACCTTTACTGAGACTACCCCAGCTCTACAAGAGGGCAGTAGCGCCCACTAGTCTAGCCACTAGGCTATCTTGGATTTCACTGTGAAAACAACATAACAGTTACTCTCTATATTTCTTTTTCTTTGAAAAGAGATAACGGAAATATTGTTTTCTTTTAAACTAATTTTTAAGGGGCGTAACGATGATACTCAATAGGAAAAAAAAAAAAAAAAAGTGAATATTAATGGCTAAGGATTGTGGCTTTAGTTTTCAACTGGACGCAGAATACTTGTCGTAAATAGCATAGCTGATCTATAAAAGCAGCCAGAATAACGGTCTAATTTCATGTCGCAACTCTTCGACGTTTGGGAGACATACAGCCATATGGAATTTTTGTTTTATAACATACATTTTAAATTGTGACTACATGTATGTCCACCGTGGCAAATAACAGACACATAATTATGTACTTAATTAAAACTTCATAGATATTAAAAACTGGGAATCCGCAACAGCCACAAAAGCCTACTACAGGTTGTAGTTCTACGCGAAAAAAAGTGCTAGAGAACACTCTTGCCTGGCTCCAAATTCAGAAAGCAGCGGTGTGTACAAGACTAGTACCGGCACTAGTCAAGCTTTAACAAGAATATTATGGCCCGGAGAGAATGAGGCACCTGGGTGTAACAGGAGAGTGTGGTCGGCTCACTACAATCAGAGGAAGGGCAAGACGGACATGTACCATCAGTACTGGAACTCTGTACTGGCTGCTGAAGATGAGGACGGAGCACTCATGGGAATGCCCCGAGTGCCGTGACGTCAATTCTTGACTCAACTCAAAAACACAGAAGCATTTTGAGATGCAACCAATAGCGATAGCGTATCAACACTCACAACGAACAAGGTGGGTTTCTGAAGACCACTTACGAACGAATGATGATAAAAAACATCACGTTAGATGAAACAAGTACAGGGTTCATTGAAATTTCAACTAATGTGGTTCCAGCAAGAACAACCAGCAGAGGAAGAGTACAGCCAGTGTGCTACTGGAACAGTCAGCGTCTCCAAGTTAGGACATTTACTACGGGAGATAGAGTATCGAGTGTACAACCAGTGTGCTACTGGAATAGTCAGCGTCTCCAGGTTAACACATTTACTACGGGAGATAGAGTATCGAGTGTACAACCAATATGCTACTGGAATAGTCAGCTTCTCCAGGTTAGGTAATTTATTACGGGAGACAGAGCATCGAGTGTACAACCAGTGTGCTACTGGAACAGTCAGCGTCTCCAGGTTAAGACGTTTACTACGGGAGATAGAGTAACGAGTGTACAACCAGTGTGCTACTGGAATAGTTAGCGTCTCCAGGTTAAGACATTTACTACGGGAGATAGAGTAACGAGTGTACAACCAGTGTGCTACTGGAATAGTTAGTGTCTCCAGGTTAAGACATTTACTACGGGAGACGGAGCATAGAGTGTACAACCAGAGTGCTACTTGAAAATTTAGACATTTACTGCGGGAGACAGAGCATCGAGTGCACAACCAGTGTGCTACTGGAATAGTCAGCGTCTCCAGGTTAAGACATTTACTGCGGGAGACAGAGCATCGAGTGTACAACCAGTGTGCTACTGGAATAGTCAGAGTCTAGTTGTTAGGACATTTACTGCGAGAGACAGAGCATCGAGTGAACAACCAGTGTGCTACTGGAATAGTCAGAGTCTAGTTGTTAAGACATTTACTGCGGGAGACAGAGCATCGAGTGTACAACCAGTGTGCTACTGGAATAGTCAGAGTCTAGTTGTTAGGACATTTACTGCGGGAGACAGAGCATCGAGTGAACAACCAGTGTGCTACTGGAATAGTCAGCGTCTCCAGGTTAAGACATTTACTGCGGGAGAAAGTGCATCGAGGGAGACGCCTGGTAGTTATAATGTACATTCTTTAATCAGTAAGTCAGGATGCAGCGAAGTATTGATTGATCACAGGGCACAATAGCAACTAATTAGCATATGATAAGTAACGCTTATTTCAATGAAATAAAGTACTCTACTGTGACGAGCTGGTCTGGACAGCTGTTTCTGTCCTTTTAAAAAGTGCTTTGTTTAGATAATATTATTACCAAAGTTCTAAACATTTTCCTATTGCTTTTAATTAGCATAATAACACTGGATTAATTAAGAAATTTCCTTAACTTTTTCTTAATG
>CAJHNH020002735.1:488042-503109 GCA_905116865.2 Candidula unifasciata
TGTGTTTCCGAAGCTTAGTCAGAAGCTGACAACATAAACCTAAGCTACAGCTAAGTGGACAGTTGACCACTTACCTTATATAACAGGATAATTTTATCCACAGCCTTTTATTTAATTATCATTTGAATTTTCAAAATAAATGTAGTTTTAATGTTCTTACAGTTTTCTGAAGTTTCATTTTAACTGTAATTGTGTCAGTGAACAAAAGCTAGAATAACTTTAATACATTTAAATATTCAAATTTAATAACAGTAGGGAATAGATGTGGGCAAACCCAGAATCCTCTCATTTAACCAGCAAGGCTGGGGTTACTATAAGACCGTATGATGTTTCACTGTTTGTAGTTCCCTCTGTAAAGTGCACATAGCGCCTTCGCTAGTTAAAGCGAAGATACCCGCCACATCTACTGTCATCAGACTGATTTTCCACTGTACTGAAGTTTCCTTATAAATGCTACATGGGTTGTAGAACTTGCATTTCCGCAGCCGTCTTCTCCTTCTTTTTCTTCGTTTATTTGTCCGTACCTCAGAATATGTTCCTATAACACTTTCAGATTTTGAATGACAAATTTCATGTTAGAAAAATGTTCATCAATTTTAGAAATTTAACGTTTGCTTTGGCTGTCGTCACCTCAACATCTGCTGCAAGGGCGCCGTAATCTGGAGGGTTAGGCACATTTAGCACCACACCTTCCACATCCCTTTCAGTAAAATTATAAAGGGAGCATGTCCCTAATCTAAACTTGCAAGAGTGCTAGACTACCCCTTTCCATTTCCCCTTAAACATGTGTAGAAGTTCTATTTTTAAGTTTGGATTATGTCATATTATTTCACATAAACCACTTTAGTTGTTTGCCATTAGGTACAACAATATTATTAAGCACTTGAGGATGTCCCCATCCATATAAATTTTAGAAGGACACTGAGCTCACTCAGCGTCTACTTTGTATAGGAAAAGAGTATGGTATGGATACAAAGCTGGATACATTCACGTGTATATCAGCCGTCATGTTACACAGAATCAGATTCGTGACAAAACGCATATCACACACTGTCGCTATAAAATCAACATTTATGTCACATACATTAATAGAAAATCAGTCTAATTACTCACACTCATGGTAACATTATCAATGATATACAAAACAAACATTAGAGAAATCACCGGTCACACTCAAAGAAGAATTGAGACAAGAAATACAGTTCTCATAACGCTCATATATGAATTGTCATTCGTGTTGTACTCACCCCAACATTTACCAGGTATGTGTTTCAGTACGTAGGAATTCATGGTGAATTCAACATTCGTTTCAACCTCCCCTTATTGCAATAGTTTACACTAGCCAATCTGAGGCCTCAGAAATAAGAAACATGAGAAAAGTGGCGCTAGTCGCAAGAAAGAAAACAGTTCGCATTCAGACAACACATAATGATCTTGAAACCCAGGTTTTACAAACTCGAGTGGATCAGTCACAGTTTTGATGTATGCAGTATGGGAAAGAATCGGCCACCACGGCAGGCATGAGAGGCCAAAAACCAGGGTACAAGACCTCCAGGCTGACCAAGAAGAAAACATCCGACAGTCCGTGACTGACAAACAACAGAAAAAAAAAAAAAAAAAACACTGCCAACAGAGAAGTCTGGTGATTCCTCATGCAAACCTCTACATCCTAGGATAGAAGAGGGTGGACTAAGCAAGATAACTCACACAAGCATGTATCCCTCATATGTAAATATGTAAAGAAAAGATCCATTTTCATTTGTCGGTCCCAAAATATTCTATTCACGTTTCACTCCCGCAAAAATGTATCACTCATTTCTACTGTAACCAAAATATTTACATTTCATGTTATAACACACACACACACACACACACACACACACACACACACGCGCACGCACGCACGCACGCACGCACGCACGCACGCACACACACACACACACGCGCGCACAAACGTATCCCTTATTTGTACCGTCCCAAAATATTTACCAATAATGTTACACTCACACAAGAATTATCACACATTTCTACTGTAACCAAAATATTGACCATTCATGTTAAACCACATACAACTGTTTCCCTTATTTTTACCGTCCCAAAATAATTACCATTTCTATCACACTCACACAAGAATGTATTCTTCATTTATATCGCCTCTAAATCATTACCATTCACGTTACCCCACACAGGATTTTTACCATTCATTTATACGGCCACAAAGGAGTCAGGATTCCTGTTACAGTTGCTTCATTTGACTCTAACATTGTTTGTTTGTTTTAGTATCCAGAAGCCATGAGTTGTTAACCCTTAGGCTCGGTACTATGGATATCGCAATCTTTTGGCCTTGATTCCATTGTGAATACCGTAAATCTGGGAGAAAATGTGGCTTTCCCGCCTACCCCCGGGATTGAACCCGGACCACAAGCAGTTCGTCACTCGGTCTCCGCGCAATCCGGTTTAGCCAACTACGCTAGAGAGCCGGGCGACTCTAACATTGAAATCACCCAACGATCAGGTTTCCTTGTGGGCACACTCTCACATGAATAAAACCCTAGTTATCATGCGCATTATCAAAAGGGCAGGACTAGATTCCATCCATGATACCGAACTGATTGCAAATGAGAGGCTGGAAAGAAGGATCCGACTGCGCGCACTACGTGACACATAATGGCCCTACGCGAAAATACTGATCATTACACACATCAAGCTCGCCCACTGGCCCGATATTCTTCGGTTTCAAACCGGACTGGGCGAAATGGAAACAATAATGCTATTAAAACGACTCTACTTCCAGGTCACCCAGCCTAAAATCGACACTGAGAAGTGTCACTGAAAGTAAACGCGACCGACGTGATGCTGACCAAGTCGAAATTCGATTTGTTTACGAATGTATGCGTCTAGCATCATTTGTCTAGCATCACTTGGGGAAAGAGGAAAAAAGGGGGGGGGGGGAAGATCAAAGTTATGATTTAGTTACTTTTTGTATCCCCACCAGACATCCATTGAATCGTCTTCGTTATCCAATAGCCCATGTCGTGTGACGATGGTAACTGTGAATATCCTCAGCCTTCTTTCTCGTACACCGTCAGTAGTTTCTGACACATATGTTGTTCTATGCAAAAAGCTAGACTGTTTAAAAGAAAATCTTTTCCTTTGATCTTCCTCTGCATCTCTATCCCTTAAAATTTCCCTGTTGCCATAGTGCGCTTCATAACTACGTGGTGCCGGGTTATATCCCAGCTGGGTGCGATTTGACAGCAAAATCCAAAAAAAAAAAAAAAATCGCAAACTGAAAAACTTAAAATTGCCTAGTGAAATCACAAACAACCCAAAACACTGAGCTTGGTTCTGCACCGTCCTGTAAAGGAGACGGAATTAACTTATGGTAAATCTTACGGAGTTCCCCCCCCCCCCCCCCATTTGGGTTAGCTTCTCCTATTTACACACTAGATCCCTTTTGTGCTTGCTAAGGCTAGTCAACTTTGCTAAATGTTATAGGGGTGTCCCGGTATACTGTTTGCTCGAAAAGCTTTCTGCGTTGTCTTCCATTTGCGTTTTCATTTCGAGAAAGAGAATCCGTATGACAGGTTGCAGCATTTTCGTAGGGGAAGGGGAAAGGGATTGTGTTAGGGCCAGTACTGCATGTTTTTGGAGCGTTAAAAGCGCTGACATGATGGAATATACAACAACGTTGATATAGCGTTTTGTATATTCCAGCATGTCAGCGCTTTTAACGCTCCAAAAACATGCAGGACTGGCCTTAACACAAACTTCCTTACGGGAGTGATACACCGGGACACCTCCGTAACCTTCAGCAAAGTTTACAAACCTAACAAAGCATGAATGAAAAGTGACCTAGTGCGTTAATGGGCGGAGCTAGCCCAGATAGGGGAACTCAGTAATATTTACCTAACTTGTTTACAGTGCACCGTTTTTTTTCCTGTTTCTTCTCCCCCAAATAGCAAAAATGTACATACTCTGCCTCTTCTAGTGCGCGTTAGAAATTAGTCCAAGCAAACAAACCAAAAAATCCAGGTCTGACGATCACGTGACGCAAACTATCAAATCAGGCCTGCAGAAGCAGTAAACACAAATTAACATCCCCCAGTTCAAACAAAACAAAATAATTTTGGTATTGACGATGGATTGACCAGTATCACGACTTTCGGTTTATCTGTTAGTGTTTGTATGCATTTCGCTATGAGAAAGAGAGAGAGAGAGAGAGAGAGAGAGAGAGAGAGAGAGAGAGAGAGAGAGAGAGAGAGAGAGAGAGAGAGAGAGAGAGAGAGAGAGAGAGATAAAGTCTGCAAGAAAAGATTTCATGCAGTGTTTAATCATCCCAAAGGGAAATATTTGCACACGAACAAATGCATGCAGTCGTAGATCGCAAGATATGAATATCAAATTAAGGAATTAATTAATTAATGAAATGACGTCACTGTACTCTGAGCATTTTGACGTATGCTCTATCCCTGTCCTTAGCAACCACGAAGAAGTTCCCTTGCTGATGGTGCAAGCAAGCTGATTTAGAGTACCCTTGTCTGCAAATACAAAAGGGGTTATTGCACACGCCAGTTCTAAAAGACACTTAATCAAACACATTTCACAAATAATATTAGCACTGTCTATAATGGCTTTATGATGGAGACTTTGTCATCATCACCACCATAGTCCATTAACACTGTGTGTCTTGGGGTCACCAGTTGCTGAAGACTGTTTTATCAAGCTCTCTCCATATTTGACGATAAAATGCGATAGACTTCATGCTTGCATGCCTAATGCCTGTCCAGTCTGTCAAGTTCTGTCTCGAAGTCTTCCTTCGTCTGCCTCTTCACCTTTTTCTTTCTACTGAGTCCTTTAGCTTTTTTTTTTTAAAGAGAAGCGCATGGGAGGGACGTTAGGGAGTTTAAAACTACAATTACATAAAAAATTGAGGCATTTGTTTGGAGAATTTTAAGAAATGGACAACATAAATCCTGTATGACCTCAACTTTAAAAATCAGTATAGACAATATTGGGCAAAATAAAATCTTCACCTACATAGTCGTGGCGACAGTACTAACTATGCGGCCGTTAATCCCCAGGCTACATAGTCGTGGCGACAGTACTAACTATGCGGCCGTTAATCCCCAGGCTACATAGTCGTGGCGACAGTACTAACTATGCGGCCGTTAATCCCCAGGCTACATAGTCGTGGCGACAGTACTAACTATGCGGCCGTTAATCCCCAGGCTACACAGTCGTGGCGACAGTACTAACTATGCGGCCATTAATCCCCAGGCTACACAGTCGTGGCGACAGTACTAACTATGCGGCCGTTAATCCCCAGGCTACATAGTCGTGGCGACAGTACTAACTATGCGGCCGTTAATCCCCTCCCTCCCGCTGCCTGCACCGCAAAAGTGGTGTAATAAAGGCAGTAATTGGCAATTTTTGTTTTTGTTTTAATAGACATTATTAGAAACTTAATGCAGTCGTGCTTGACCTACAAGTTAGCGCGGACATCGACGACAGTTCTATCACAATATTTTGGACACTTTATATCTTGTTTGTTTCTTGTTTTAGTATCCAGAAGCCATGATTTGTTAACCCTTAGGCTCGGTATTATAGATATCGCCACCTTTTGGCCTTGATTCCATTGTAAATACCGTAAATCTGGGAGAAATGTGGCTTTTCAGCCTACCCCCGGGAGTGAACCCGGACCACAAGGAGTTCGTCACCCAGTCACCGCGCAATCCGGTTTAGCCAACTACGCTAGAGAGCCGGGCACATTATCTAAAATCCATTCCTTAAACTGAATGTTAAACATGGTTTCTTTAAAAGGAAATCATGAGTCAGCATGTTAATCATAACGAGGTTAGCATAACTGACTAGGATAATATTATTATAGGCTGAAACCTTTTAAAATACATCAACTTTAATTTATTCTAAAATCTCTTTAAAATGAAAACTCGAAAGCTTTTCTTTAAAAAAAAAAAAAAAGCTTTGAAATTTGACTCACATTATCCCCGAGATCATATTGTAAAGGGCACACACATTTCAGGAATATAAGAGATGTTTTGCGGTAAAGGGTGTTTTTCATGAAACTGAGTGGAACAGACTGAGGAAGAAGATCTATAATATGCCCACAGAAATCTGGTTTCACGGACTTGAGACTCCATCGCCAGCACCTGCTTGCATGCACACGCATTTCATTACCACAGTTACTCTCTAGCAGGGTCTTGTCGTTAGTCAGGTCATTACTGACAGAGACAGCAACAGGGAGCAGAATAATTGAAAAATGTTCGTGTCTTTGTATAATGTGTGTGCGAGAGACAGTGAGTGGTACACGCAGTAATGGAGGGAGGGTATTAGAGTGGCGGTTTGGAAGAAGAGACGGGGTCATGAAAGAAATATTTTTTTTTTTGGAGTGAAGTTAAAAGGGGAGAGAGTTTCATGGGAGGTTTTGCTGCAAGCCTTTGAAGTTGTAGGAAAGTTAGAACAAGATACTGTAAAAAATGTCTTTTTAGAACATTTGTTTGAACGAGTGTCTTCCCTGCTTGTGATGGAAAATTTGCTGAAGACACACACACACACACACACACAAAACACACACACATATACACAGAGAGTCAGAGAGACAGAGCATAGAAAGAAAGAAAGAAAGAAAGAAAGAAAGAAAGAAAGAAAGAAAGAAAGAAAGAAAGAAAGAAAGAAAGAAAGAAAGAAAAGAAAGAAAGAAAGAAAGAAAGAGAAAGAAAGAAAGAAAGAAAGAAAGAAAGAAAGAAAGAAAGAAAGAAAGAAAGAAAGAAAGAAAGAAAGAAAGAAAGAAAGAAAGAAACAAAGAAACAAAGAAACAAAGAAAGAAAGAAAGAAAGAAAGAAAAGAAAGAAAGAAAGAAAGAAAGAAAGAAAGAGACAAAGAGAGAGACAGAGAGAGAGATAGAGAGAGAGACAGAGAGAGACAGAGAGAGACAGAGAGGAAAGTGAGACAAGCGAGTGAGAAAGCGAAAGATACAATTCTCAGACGAGGCCATCACTGCTCAATACTGCCCTAGAAGTAAATAATACAGACAGTTAAGCAATACGATTTGTCCTAAAATGAAATCACAGTAAACACTATAATGGATTGCAGAGAACAGTAATACCGGCCATGGCTCTTATGAAAAGATGCAGAGGACGATCAGCACAACGGTGGACGCTATGACGCTCTGGACGTGAACGTGAAGCAGGCACAGAGAGATGTTGTAGGTGGCCCGTGATGATGGCTATTTACTGCAAAAGACCTGCTAAACGATGGTGATGATGATCATAAATATTATGACGATGATGATGACAATTTATGATAATGATTATAATGATGATAAATATGAGGATGATAATGATGATGAATATGAGATGATGATGATGATGATAAATACTTCATCTGCCCATCAACCTATTCATGGGAATTTAGCATACTGCCCAAACCTCCCCCCGTATTCCACATCCAAGTGGGTGGTATGTGTCCTCGGCCTCTGACAGCAATTGTCTGCTCTCAGGACAAATGTCCTCCGCCTCTAACAGCAATTGTCTGCTGTCAGGACAAATTTCCTCCGCCTCTAGCAGCAATTGTCTGCTGTCAGGACAAATGTCCTCCGCCTCTAACAGCAATTGTCTGCTTTCAGGACAAATGTCCTCCGCCTCTAACAGCAATTGTCTGCTGTCAGGACAAATGTCCTCCGCCTCTAGCAGCAATTGTCTGCTGTCGGGACAAATGTCCTCCGCTTCTAACAGCAATTGTCTGCTATCGGGACAAATGTCCTCCGCCTCTAACAGCAATTGTATACTGTCAGGACAAATGTACTCCTCCTCTAACAGCAATTGTCTGCTATCAGGACAAATGTACTCCTCCTCTAACAGCAATTTTCTGCTGTCAAGGCAAATGTCCCCCGCCTCTGACAGCAATTGTCTGCTGTTAGGACAAATGTCCTCCGCCACTAACAGCAATTGTCTGCTGGCAGGACAAATGTCCTCCGCCTCTAACAGCAATTGTCTGCTGTCAGGACAAATGTCTCCGCCTCTAACAGCAATTGTCTGCTGTCAGCACAAATGTCCTCCGCCTCTAACAGCAATTGTCTGCTGTTAGGACAAATGTCCTCCGCCTCTAACAACAATTATCTGCTGTCGGGACAAATGTCCTCCGCCTCTAACAGCAATTGTCTGCTGTCGGGACAAATGTCCTCCGTTTCTAACAGCAATTGTCTGCTGTCGGGACAAATGTCCTCCGCCTCTGACAGCAATTGTATGCTGTCAGGGTAAATGTCCCCCGCCTCTGACAGCAAATGTTTGCTATCAGGACAAAATGTGTCATATCTTGCTTAAGTACAAAATGAAACCGATTCCCATAACCGCGTCGGTCTCTTGAACACCCTGGGAGAAAGAACTACATGAAATACGGTAGCTAAATTTAAATCCTTTCAGATAACAATGTTTCAAGCGTTCGGTATCTTAAGGAGTGCTTCTATAAATTACACAAGACGTGCCATTCTCATGTCGTATCTCTTATTATTTTTAACACCATTATCTTCTTTGTGACACAAACATACACATGCCTGTTTTCTATTTTTTACTTCAGTGGTGTTTGTTATTTACCTCCACACTTTTCTATTCTTTTATAGTTTATGCATTTGCTGTCAAGTGTATTCAGTACTGTAGAGTGGTCCTCGTGACTGACTGCAGAAATAATTTCACTTGCACAAATACACACAATAAGATTGCAGTTTCTTTCTGTGAGAACGCAGCCCATAGTGAAAAAATCCTAGCCTCTGATCAAGTATGAACTTTTGGCCACTGGGTAAGGATGCTTGCGTGCAATACACCCGTGCTGCATGAACTCACAGGGTCAAGGCATGGACCGTTGGAACAACTCTGGCATATAGATAGACCAGTGATTCACAAACTGTGCGCCGCGGCGCCCCAGGGAATGCGACTTATTCACAGGTGCGCTGCGAAAAATTCGAAGATACACAAGTTTTTTTTTTAAAATCTACAGATTTACATCAACATAGAATGAAGCACAAAACTGAATAAAGCCAACTAAAATGCGAATGGTTTCTTTTGATGCATTGTGTTTGTCTAGTCGCCGGAAGTTTAGTGTAGTCACGTGACTTGCCAGGGTAACTTCAGATTCACTCTCAATTCCGTCTACTTACCTATATCGTCAACCCACCATTTATATGGGATACAAGCATCTTTGTTGAAATACCGCACACTCATAACGTATTATTTGTACATCAAGCCATGCTAGCTATTCATATCAAGTATAACAAGTACATATTTTTCTGAATATCTCAGTCGCATGCTTAAAAATAGCAGCCGAGGCATTTTACCAATCCGAGCATGAAGTCGTTAGTTGAATTTTTTTTTAGAGCGGTAGATCAGCGTCATTGCTTTTCTGCTTCTTCATTCCTCTCTCGTATTGCGATTAGCACACTGTCTTGTAGTTGACAGATCGGCTGCGATTTTTGTGCGTTTTGGCTTAACACATCTGATTTCAGGTAACAGCTAGGTAGTATTTTCGACACGCTTGCTAGGGGCAGTGGAGTTCTCCCCCTTCTCCATCCCACTCCCTCCCCACACTCCAAACGGTGCCCGGAACATACTCAAAGAAACCAACATTGAATAGCGACCAATATTTCTAAACCATCTAAATAGCACCACAAACACCAGTACTGTAAAGATGCTAAAACCATCAACAAACAATTAAATAAAAAATACTGTCAGCGCCTGTGGCTTAAGCATTGCTAACGTCCTTCGTAATTCAGAAATACTCGGATCGATTCTGCCTACAGACGACTTGGCAGTAGTTTGCTTTGCGTTGATATCGGCAATGACAAGACGCGATGTCCTTCGAAAGCAATGGTAAACTTATGAACGTAAAACTGCCTATCAAAATAGCAAAAAATGATGGGCTGGTACTGCAACGTCATGTAAAGGATACGCAGCAAATCTATTCTATTATTATTTCATTAGACAGATAGACGGATAGGCAGACACATACACATACGCAGACAGACAGACAGACCGACTGACCGACCGACCGACCGAGAGACCGACCGACTGATCGACCGACCGGCAGGCAGGCAGGCAGGCAGGCAGGCAGACAGACAAATAGATAGATAGATAGATAGATAGATAGATAGATAGATAGATAGATAGATAGATAGATAGATAGATAGATAGATAGATAGATAGATAGATAGATAGATAGATAGATAGATAGATAGATAGATAGATAGATAGATAGATAGATAGATAGATAGATAGATAGATAGATAGATAGATAGATAGATAGATAGATAGATAGATAGATAGATAGATAGATAGATAGATAGATAGATAGACGGATGGATGGATGGATGGATGGATGGATGGATGGATGGATGGATGGATGGATGGATGGATGGATGGATGGATGGGGTTGGATGGGGATGGATGGGGATGGATGTATGGATGGATGGATGGATAGGTGGATGGATGGATGGACGGATAGATAGACAGACAGACAGACAGACAGACAGACAGACAGACGGACGGACGGACGGACGGACGGACGGACAGACAGACGGACGGACGGACGGACGGACGGACGGACGGACGGACGGACGGACGGACGGACGGACGGACGGACGGACGGACGGACGGACGGACGGACAGACAGACAGACAGACAGACAGACAGACAGACAGACAGACAGACAGACAGACAGACAGACAGACAGACAGACAGACAGACAGACAGACAGACAGACAGACAGACAGACAGACAGACAGAGAGATAGATAGAGAGATAGATAGATAGATAGATAGATAGATAGATAGATAGATAGATAGATAGATAGATAGATAGATAGATAGATAGATAGATAGATAGATAGATAGATAGATAGATAGATAGATAGATAGATAGATAGATAGATAGATAGATAGATAGATAGATAGATAGATGATAGATAGATAGATAGATAGATAGATAGATAGATAGATAGATAGATAGATAGATAGATAGATAGATAGATAGATAGATAGATAGATAGATAGATAGATAGATAGATAGATAGATAGATAGATAGATAGATAGATAGATAGATAGATAGATAGATAGATAGATAGATAGATAGATAGATAGATAGATAGATAGATAGATAGATAGATAGATAGATAGATAGATAGATAGATAGATAGATAGATAGATAGATAGATAGATAGATAGATAGATAGATAGATAGATAGATAGATAGATAGATAGATAGGTAGATAGATAGATAGATAGACAAACGCAAGGACAGGGAGAAAATAAAAATGATCAAGTAAAAACAAACAGCTCAATTATGCTAGAGTTGGTTCTGCAACCTCCTGTAAAGTATACGCAACCAACGTTTTTTAGTATGGAAATGTACGTAAACATTTGTTATCACCGGCAAAACAACGCCTTTAATCTTTTTTTCAGAACCAAAGAGATTCTGGTTGAGACAAACACCGATCTTCTCTGACTGTTCACACATCCATGGAGATAGTGTCTATCATTTTCAGGCTGAGCGTCTTAATCTGGACTCTTTCTTCCCTGGCTACAGCTTATCTCCGTTTGCTGCCTGGCAAGATCGGTTTTATATTGATTAGGAAGGACTGGAGAAAAGGAATGAAATAGTCGAGGATAAACAGAGCACCGGATGTTTACCACGCTGGCTGTAAGTCTATAAACCGTAGGCTTTACCCGTGGCTGCCTTGGTGCGCTCTGATTAATGACAACAAAGTAAGTAGACAGTGCGCAATAAACAGTGATTGCAATGCAAACAGTTGCTGAACTCTTCCATTTTGAGAAAATCATATCTGATGCCTTTACCATATGGATTTAGGAACCCCATAGTGGCGAAAAACAAAAATAGACCACTGCCTTCCCTACAAGCATGTCGTACAAGTCAACTAAATGAGGGGCTTCCTTAGAAGTCGAGTGCATCTGCTTGATAGGCAAAGTAGCAACAATCTGCATACACATAAGTCTGATCTGTAATCAAATGTGCAAGCAATACGCAAGTCCTGAAACCAGACGAAGTCATTTGGTAAACGAACAGAACTTTCCATCGGGGTTACAGCCCGTGAAAGCGAAGAAAAATAAGCAGAAGACGATATCTGATACCTAGGGAGGCACACATGACAACATCAAACACTTAGGTGTTATAGATCCACAAGAAAGGTCCTTCTTTCTTATAGGTAATACGAAGCCTGTTGACAGAGTAGCTGGCTAAATATACGGTTGGCATACATAAATGGGCGTCCGTGTTTCAGGTGTTGAGGGTCTGACTCAGAATTCCAACGTACCGCGATCGAAACCCACTGCTGGCTGTATGGATTTTTATCATGGTATGGGCGTTGCAGGTCGACCCAGCCTAAAATAGGTACCAGCATTTATGTCCTTGGAAAGTAAAGACGGCCGGCGTAATGCTGCCCACATTACCCACTTATTGCCGATTGGTCTGTAAAAAATATGGGTGCTCTTCCAATATGCCCGATGCGCCTGAAGGCGTGAAAATGGATATTTACTTTACTTACCCATACATTAAACATAGATTTATATAGAAATAGGCGTTAAAACTTGGGGTATCGGGTACCTTTATTACACGCCCTCCCCCCTCTACAACAAAAACAAATCTCGGAGGAAAGGATAGCCAACAACTTTCTCCCTACAATTATATGCCGACTTGCTGCCTGCCTACCCCTAAACATGTAAAGGTATTATCTTTTTTTTTAAATTTGTGTTTGTACCTGTTATATCATTTCAGACTCACAGAAAACAATCAAATCGTTCTTCAGTGGATCCTGGCTCACTGCGGCATACCAGGAAATGAGTTACCAGACAGACTTGAAAAAATGGAACAAAGGAGAAAAAACACGCCTATTCATTGTCATTACCAGAAATTAGAACACTTATCAAAGGAAAACACTAGGAATTGTGGAGAGAACACACTAATTGTAAATATCCAAAAGACTCCATCATCAGACTCAATAGAAAGCAACATACAACCATTTTCCGTCTACGAACAGAACGCTGCACGCTATGCTACTACATGCATAACATAAATATTGCACAGTCCCCACAGTGTGCCTGTCAAACAGGACCACAAACACCTGAGCACATTTTCCAGACCTATCCACTCTACCTACAACTTCGAAAAGACACCTGGTCTCAAGAGCAACGTGTGCAGAGCAAGCTTTGGGGAACACTGAAAGACCTCCTGCTGACATGCGAGTTCATAGTCTGGTAGTCGTAGTTTCAGCTTCATAGCAAACGGGTCACCCCATCCTTGCTCCGCTCCTGTGCGAACGAAAAACAGACAAAATGTTTATCACAGTCCCTTGTGGAAAGATTGACAGACTGCATTCTCAGCATATCTAGCATACACACACATTAAAGCATACGGTAGCAATCCGAAGTGCTAACACAAACAGTCCGACATCAGAAATGTAGTTCATCATTGATGGTCGCAGAAGTCACCAACAGATCAGCAGTTGCACACACACGATCAATTTTAATCACATACGGGCACCACCAACATTGCGACGACAGGCATTGTGCCATTTTCTGAATCTACAATTCACACCACTACGTGAGTCACAGTCGCAAAAACATTTCAAATTAAATCCGCAGCTTACAGTGTCACGCCATGCATTCAACTCAGAAGCTGGGCGACGAAACTATATCTAGTCTACAAATGGAGCAAAAATGCAACAGCCAACCGTCCGGCAGAAGCAAAAAAATTGCCTCGGCTCCAAACAGTGCCCCTGCCTAGCGTCCATTTTGACCGGAAGTGTTTATAGAGGCAGCCCAACCGATGGTCTGATCTGAGTATACGAAACCGAACGCAAATAAGAAGATATTATTTCAAAAATATTATTATATTTATTTGTCATTCAGCCTATTAATATTAACTTTGCCATTTTAATCATTAATCACATAAACAAGACTGAGCCATAGAAGCACAAAGTTATAAGGAGCCTAAGCATCCCTCCATCCCAAGGTATGGGGTTGTGTGGTGAAGTGGTTAAGCTGTCACCTATCGCGTGAAGGTCGGTAGTTAGGTTTCGCACGCTATCATTCCGTTCGCCAGAGCAGGTGGCTCGGAGATCCCCGTGGGTCGTTGCTGACGCTACTAAGTTCAATTCTTCGAATTCCCAGTGTGAGTTTGGCCCCAGTGTTTAGGGAGTGGAGAAGAGATTTTGTGTGTGTGTGTGTGTGTGGGGGGGGGAGGAGAGAGACTAACTCCTAACATAGAAGTCGCAGAAGATGACTTATCAGGGTTTGCTGAAATGCACATCAACCAAAGAAGCAATGTCCCAACTGTAAGCCACAACACAACATGTCAGCCGCCCTCTACAATAATGAAACGTCCTTAAGAGGAAACGTCTTGATAACAGAATAACAACAGAACGTGACGTCAACAAATAACTAACTGACGACGGCAAAAGCGCAGTTGATCTCCTCTGTGACCAAATTAGGCGTGATCATAGCAGATGAAAGTGGCAATTATGAAATGAAAGGGCACAATCACGTGACAGCAGTCAACCAGTTAGTGATCAGAGTGAGCAGCACGTGATCAGTGTGAATTATTATACAGCTGAAATGAAGAAATACTAATCGATTATTTTACTCACTTTTCGTTCTTTTTAGGATGAAATTATTCTTTATTTGAAGCCCTACTCTGGCTTTGCCTGGGGCCACAATATAGCCTGGCCATAAATATGGCCTAAAGACTGAACGCTTTTTCTGGGACATCTCCACGGTGACCCTCACCCACATGGTGGCACATTGTGTCATCGGGTGTTTATCGCTTGTGTGATGTCCTGGTGGGGTAGAAAGTCAGTCAGTCAGAAGTATAAATTACCACACAGATTATGACTACAAAACATAACAGATGAAAAAGAAAAGACACGCACAAATGCAACCAGAAGTTTCGACCAAAGTTGTTAACAAAGAATACAATAGTCCGTTACAGAAATAGTGCCGTTCTTCAAACGCAGTAACGGTTCGATGTAACATGTTGAGATTTGGCA
>CAJHNH020002735.1:506294-508794 GCA_905116865.2 Candidula unifasciata
CCTCTGTAGTCACCGACCACGACACGCATAGCTGGTTACATCTGTAACTGTCCTTCCCATACGAAAGCTTCCGAAAAGCAATGATTTAAATCAATTATTTTCAGCTCTGCCGACTAGTACCAAATATAAAAACACGATTCATTCTACGTACAAAGAATAGCCCCTGTCATGAATAATGGCTTTCTATGCACTCCGTTTGCACATCTAGGTTCATGTTCGATTTTCGAATTCACAGCCATCATGTTCTCCATGGCGTGTGACCTATCGCCGTGACCCTCTTTCAGTAGCATAACACGGGTTTAATTGAAAGTTCCTGTTTGGTTCATAAGCCCGCCTATTTCTGGAATCTATCGATTTCAGCGGGTTATTCCATGCACCAATTATGACGGTTTTTACTATTCTCATGAGTTGTTATTCTGCCTGGTTTCATAGTTTGACGAGAGAGCTATGTTACATATGTTACACGGGGGTCTAAATCTAAACGACGGAACCAGGATTCCATTAGGTCCAGTAACAATAACCAGCTTTTTATTTTAATTCTTTTTAAATATCCAGAAGCCATGAGTTGTTAACCCTTTGGCTCGGTACTGTGGATATTTCAACCCTTCGGCATTGACTCCATGATAGATACCGTAAATAAGGGAGAAATGTGGCCTTTCTGCCCACACCTGGGCGGAAACCCGGGCCAAAAGAAGTTCGTCACCGATTCGCCGCGCAGTCAAGTTTAACCAACTGAGCTAGCGAGCCGGGCGAGAGAGAATAGTGAGCTGTCTCGTGCCGAATGAATTGAAAGGCCAAGTGTGGTTACAGTTTTTTTTTTTTCACTTGCCGTATTTTCACGAAAACGGGACCAGATTATGAATTAATTCATGTTTGCTCCAGAAAGACACTTTATAGCTTATTTTAACAGGATTCTTCATTTAAAAAACATATAAATTTATTCAAACACAGTTATGCCATCTGCTTCTGACACATGTTTTTAGTTGAATATATGTCAGTGTAGGTTTCATTCAACCAACGATCGGAATAAGACTGACGATCTTATCTAGGGCTCAAACTAGGGGTCGGGCTTATATTACGAACATAATAAAAAAATCAAGCAACGGCTTATTATCAGGTTAGCTCCCCCCCCCCCCACCTTTCCCAAAAAAAGGAGGGGGGGGGGGGTGTGGAATACGACAGCGTTAAAAAATACTCAATTTAGTGTGTGTGTATGTTTAAAATGCTGTTGTATTTTTTCTTACGCCTGTTACATCAGCTTTTGAACCAGACCTTCTTTTCTAGCAGTGTATCTGGCAAATAGCGTGAAGCCAATATTGTTATACACCAAGCAAAGAAGAACTAATCCACAAAGATCAAAAAAATATATACAGCAATAACATAGTAGTTGTAACAGAGGCAATATAAGTAAGTGGAACAAGAAACAAATTTGTTTTCTAAAATCTATTATAATTATTTTGTACAGCCAATGCAGACGATAATATGTATATGTTTCTAATAGCTATAAACGAACTATAAAATATTGTCAGATATACGGTTCGATAACACGCATCAGCTATTTCCAGTTTCAGTCCACCAACTATTGGCATCTGTGACCTCGATTCAATGTTTGTCATGCACATGTGCACGGGCAAGCAGTTTTTTAAGTGTCCTAGCTGTAATAAAATTTAGGTCAAGAGGGGCTTTTTGGGAACAGATTGAAAATGTTTGTTCTGGTTTTTCTTTAAAAGAATATACGATAAGCTGATTTTAAATCGGTAAAATGGGGTTGTAAAAGCTTTTTACGTCAAGGTGCCGGGCCTCGTCAGACGATGTAAAGAAATGAACAAGTTGCATATTATCTTTAGAATGTTGCAAACCAACCCAGCATTTGTTGGCTGTTTTCAGTTTTACTAGATAATTTTAGATTGATTACGTTGCCATTGTTTCTGAACAGCTGAAAATATTATGGGTCCAAAGATTCGTCGTATGAGACTGTTTTTAACAAATTGTAATAAAGCGTCATCTCTTTCAGCTGTGCTCCATGTTTTAACTGAACAGCTGAAGTACGTTTCACACTGGTTAGTTCAAATGCTGGTGAAATCAATAGTTGGTGTACTCTCTCGCTAATCTGAGGATCTATGTTTCAGTCAGTTGAGCTTCAAGAGGGGAATCAATCTCGTCAAATGTATACACACAAAACAGTTATTATTTTGGTGTAATCCAGAAAGGAATAGTGGCAGGGGTGGCTTCTTCAAATTATGCTCTACTGTCTGTGATGAATAAAAACGTTACACCTTTATGAGAGTATACGGCAAAGGACAACAGTTTCCCTAGAAAAAAAAATGTATATCTTCTACCTTGATCGAATACACCCTTTTATGTTATATTTTAATAGAATCCTTCACACACTTAGTTAGTTACATATCATTTACAGGACGTTGCAGAACCAACCCCAGCATTTTTTTTGGCTGTTGTAGTTTTACTAGGCAAGTTTACGTCCAGTAGTTTGTCATTGCTT
>CAJHNH020002735.1:513794-571294 GCA_905116865.2 Candidula unifasciata
TATGCCTTTTGATTTGATGTGATTTTCTTTTGGGTTTCCTGTAAGTAGGTAGATCATTAAAATTGGTTGATTTTCTAGCAAAAAGAATATTATTTATTTGTGGCGAATAGAGTAAATATACTGTTCTGATACAATTTGTTTGTTTTATTGTTATACTGATGTACTGAACTTCTGTGTAACAGTAGTGGGTAACATTGTTATCAAAGAATGTTGGTCGGCGTAACCGAATGCAATCTGAAAAATGTTATGGGAGGGCAAACTGGACCCATTACCTTGATTGCCAGTTGGTCTATGACAGGCGGACACACAGAACATTGCTCTTCTGATCCGACTTTTTCTACAGCCCGATTTGTTCCAAAGGTATTGGCACCACCTTTTCTTTTGCGTCAAAAGATGGCAGGCTGCATGAGCAACATTTGTAGTCAACAAAAATACTTAGGTTTTGTCATCTAAAAATGACGAATTTCATCTCCGGCCCTAAATTCTCTACTTTCTCCACTAACCTTTGAAGCAAACAGGCAGCTGTTGTGACGTTTTCAGTAGCCGTCTAAACAGCAAAGTCATCGACAACCATCGGTTCTTTATTGCTTTCCTTCAGGTAGTTTGAAGACTTGCTGGTAAAACATTTTGTGATATCAGTTTGTAAAATCACGAAGATCCTTTGCTCTTTTGCACTGGTCTGAGAAACTCTCTATTTCTTCTACTCATTAAACAGCTAAACATTCAGTATAGCTTAAGAGGCTAAATATTTATGTTCTGTCAAATCAATGGTACAGAAAATCTTTAAAAAACAATATTCATTGTTGTGAGTAACTGCTGATTATAAAAGCTTCAGCTGAGGCCATCGGCCCTATCAGTGTCGAAGTGTGGGAATATCAAAACAAAGCTAAAGCATAACATATTCTTTAGACAGAATGATGCATCTGATAAGTTATAATGGAATTTCTTTGTTTAATTTGAAAATTAGACAATCAGTTAGATTTTAATATGTTATACTGCCCTGACTCCTGTGTGTCAACGGGACCCTCACGGGAAGCAAAGAATAGTGACACTGCACCCTACCAGGCATATCGTAAGAGGCAACTAAGGGTTGGGTTGGGCTTGAGGTTGGTTACCTCATCCTGTAAAAACAATAGCCACAAAAACCAAACAACCATGGATAAGTCAAAAAGAGAAGCAAGATGAGGAGAGGCTCTTCAAGTAGAAGTATAACACGGTGTTAAGAAAGCCGTAAGGAGTCCGGATCGTTGACGTACCTCCTCTCAGCTAGGAAAACATCAAGAATTGGTACCTGGAATGTTAGAACTCTCTACGATAAAGGAGAACAATGGAAGTAGCAACGGGAAATGAACCAGTATAGAATTAGTATCTTAGGGTTATGTGAAACTAGATGGACTGGGGCGGGAAAACGTATTCTAAATTCAGGAGAAACTATTTTGTTCTCAGGACACGCAGAGGAAAATTCGCCCCACAGAGAAGGAGTGGCCCTGATGCTATCGAAAGAAGCAAAGACAGGACACTAATAGAATGGGAAGCTGTGAGTCCCAGAATAATAAGAGCATCGTTTACAAAAGCGAAACAGAAGGTAAACATGTCGGTAATACAGTGTTACGCACCAATAAATGATAAAGATGCATCTGTTAAGGAAGAATTTTACATGCAGCTTCAAAATATTATAAATAATGAAAGAAAAGGCAATTAAACAATTGTGATAGGTGACTTGAATGCTAAGATAGGATCAGACAACACGGGTTATGAAGAAATTATGGGAAGACATGGTCTATGAGTAAAAAATGAAAATGGAAAATTTTTCACAAATTTTTGTGCAGGAAACCAGTATGTTAGTGGAAGTATTTTTGTCCCATAAAAGAAAACACAAGGCAACCTGGAATCACCAGACCACAAGACAATTAATCAAATTGATCACCTATGTATTAACAAAAAGTTTAGATCATTCCTTTGCGATGTTAGGGCTTTCAGAGATGCCGATATATTTACTGATCATTTCCTGGTGGTAAGTAAAATCAAGATGAAACTTAAAAGATATATAAAATCTTATATTCATAAAAACAAAAATAATGTAGGTTATCTCAGGGATAAAGAAGTTAAGGAACAGTTTTCAGTTACAGTCTCTAATAAGTACCAGGTGTTGCAGCAGTTAGCCGAAGATGTTAGCACAGAAGTCTGCTGGAATCAGATCAAAGGAATCTGGAATGAATCTTGTGTAAAAGTTGTTGGCAAGAAGGAACGGAAACATAAAGCGTGGCTAACACCAGAATTCATTATATTGTTTGAAGAAAGTAAAAGTAAACAAAGCAGACTTAAACAATAGCAAAACTAGAGCTTCTAAAGCTGAAGCCAAGGATAAATACACAGAAGCCAATAAGGAAGTTAGGAGGCGTATAAGGGCAGATAAAGTGAATTATCTAAATGATCTAGAACAAGAAGCGGAGACAGCAGCAGCAAAAGGAAACCTCAGAGAACTTTACAGTAACACCAAAAAAAAAAAAAAAAAAATAGTAGGTAAATATAGTCAGCCAATTGGATCAATCAAAAATAGTCAAGGAAAGGTACTTACTAACACTAAAGATTAAATCGACAGATGGGTTGAATATTTTTAAATGCTTCAAAATAGACCAGGTCCAGAGGTTCCCCCAGATACCATCTAAAGAGGAAATTATTAGAGCTATCAATTTTTCAAGGAAGGAAAGGCGACAGGCCCAGATGGTATCCCAGCTGAAGCCATAAGGGCCAACATAAACACATCAACAGAATTGCTACATAGATTATTTAGTAAAGTTTGGTAAACCGAAGAAATACCAGCAGACTGGAGAGAAGAATATCTTGTGAAACTGTCCAAAAAAGGGGACCTACAGGAGTGTGAAAACTAAAGAGGAATTATGTTGCTGTCAGTTCCTGGAAAATATTAAGTAACATTATTTTGGAAATATTAAAAGATGCTATTGATAAAAAGCTGAGAGATGAACAGGCAGGTTTTCTGTCAAACAGATCCTGTACTGACCAGATAGCCACATTACGTATTATAATAGAGCAAAGCATTGAACAGAACTCACCACTTTAGATTTAATTTATAGACTATGAAAAAGCATTTGACAGCATTGATAGGGAATCTCTCTGGAAATTGATGGGGCACTATGGAATCGCACAGAACATTATTAACTTAGTAAAAGCAACAGATAAAGACATGAAATGCCGAGTTCTTCATGAGGAAAAGCTAACAGATACATTTGAAATAAAAACAGGTATGTGACAGGGATGTCTTTTGTCGCCTCTCTTATTTTTACTAGCTATAGATTTTGAAAACAGTAACTGCTAAAACCAAGAATGGAATTCAGTGGACCCCTACAAAACAGCTTGATGATCTGGTCTTCGCTGATGATATTTCTCTTCTGTCCCATTCACGGAATCAGATGCAAGAAAAATTAAATATTCTTGATGCAAGATCACAGAAGCTAGGTCTGAAAATCTACAAAGGAAAGACAAAGATAATGAGAATAAATCAAGCAAATAGTAATGTGGTTTCTCTTAATGGCACCTTACTTCAAGACGTGGAGTCGTACACCTATTTGGGCAGTAATGTAGTTAAAGATGGAGGAACTGATAGAGATATTAAAATAAGAATACAAAAGGCACAAGGAGCTTTCATAGCACTAGGGAATTTGTGGAGGTCAACAGAAATTGAAAGAAATACTAAACTAACAATTTTTCATTCTTATGTCAAATCAGTGCTTTTGTACGGGGCGGAAACATGGAGAACAACTAATGCAATTACTAATAAATTACAGACATTCATTAACTGGTGCCTGCGCAGAATAGAGGGAATAAAATGGTAAGATAGAATAACTAATGTAGAACTTTAGGAGAGAACTAAACAGGCTCCAGTGGACCAAGAGGTGAGGAAAAGATGCTGGCGTTGGATAGGACACAAACTGAGAAAACAGGAGAACAGCATAACTAGAATATCTTTGCATTGGAACCCACAGGGGCATAGGAATAAAGAAAGGCCAAAAAGCACATGGAGAAGAAGCTGGAGAATGAAATTAGAAAGATGGGGAGGACATGGGGAGAGCTACATGCAATGGCGAAGGATATAACGACTTGGCGTGAGTTGGTTGAGGGCCTATGCTCCATTGGGGGATAGAAAGGCAGAAGGTGATACTGCCCTGAACAATTTACGAACAGTTTTTTCAAATGCTCTCTCTCTCTCTCTCTCGCTCTCTCTCTCGCTCTCTCTCTCTCTCTCTCTCGCTCTCTCTCTCTCTCTCGCTCGCTCTCTCTCTCGCTCTCTCTCTCGCTCTCTCTCTCGCTCTCTGCCGCTCTCTTACTCTCTCTCTCTCGCTCTCTCTCGCTCTCTCTCTCTCTCACTACATGTGTATTTCTTTTACATTCACTGCTTCCCAGTTGCACCACAGGCTGCTACCGCCCCCTGAAACATCCCAGCGCTCCCGAGATTTGATCGAGGCTGCGCACCGCCCATCCCCCTGAAACGTTCTAATGCGCCCCGGGGCGATAGCGCCCATCTGGGAAACACCAGACAGTACTAATGACGAGCAACAATTTTGTCCTGAGAGAAAATATTAATTAAACGGCTACATAATATCGATTACTGCCTCCTATGCGGGCATAAATCATGGACGGGACTTTGGGTTTAACAACAACAACAATAAAATAATAATATTAATAATAATAAGTAATAGTAGTAGTAGTAGTAGCAGCAGCAGCAGTAGCAGTAGTAGTAGTAGAAGAAGAGGAGGAGGAGAAGAAAAAAAAAGAAGAAGAAGATAAAGAAAAAAAAAGAAGAAGAAGAAAAAGAAGAAGAAGACGAAGAAGAAGAAGAAGAAGAATAAGAAGAATAAGAAGAAGAAGAAGAAGAAGAAGAAGAAGAAGAAGAAGAAGAAGAAGAAGAAGAAGAAGAAGAAGAAGAAGAAGAAGAAGAAGAAAAAAAAGAAAAAGAAGCCCCGACAGTTTACATGATTTTTCAGACCCCAGATACCTCTTTGAAGTTCTTGTCAGCCACACTATGTTTGAGTTATTTGAGCCATGGACTAAATTATACGTTTGCATTCGCCTTATAGGACTAACCAGGAACAAAAATAGGTAATTACAAGTGACCTAAACATCAAAGTATCGGTAGAAAACATTTAGTACATCTTGCTACAGGATATTAAACTTTCTAGTGGATGACCTAAATGTTTTGAAACCCTAAGAAGGAGTAGACACAACATTTAAAAAACCTTTTTCAACCAAGTGGTGCATCCGTCAAATTGATGCTAGAATCAAATTCTTATAGAGCAATCAGCTTGCTTCAGGTGGTGTAGTTAACACAATGCCGGTCTCCTTTACTTCCCATGACATTTCCTAGTAACTAATTTAAAGGCACTAACCACTAGTCTCAACTTCATTGTGTATCTAATGCATCTCCTCGACCAGTGTTCTTCGGCTGGTGGTCCGCGGAGAACATAATCTGGTGGTACATAAAAAAAAAAAAAAAAGATGCCTGACTAATCTTGCAGTCGTTACATGATCCCGTCACTTAACTGCCGTATAGATTATCTAACCTCCTTGCAGCAGCAGATATCGCATTAGCTGATACTTGTCGCCTTGTGATATCGAATTTAATTAATACATTGTTGTATGTCTGCGTCTTTGTTTCCGTTTTTCAGCTTCTTCCGTATCTGTCAGGTGGTTGGCACAGACAGTGCCCCATGTTGTGCCAGTCCGCTAGTGTAAGAAAGTTGAAGAACACTGGCCTAGAAAACAATGAAGCTACAGAAAATGACCCACACACATACACGCACCCACACCCACACACTCACACGCATACACACTCACACAAACATGACGCAGCATTGAAAACGCTTTCGGTCGTGGAACATTAGCTTAGGGCAGTGGTTCTCAACCTGTGGGTCGCGAAAATTTTGTGGCTCGAACGATACTTTCACATGGTTGCCTAAGACCATCGGAAAACACATAATCACTGAGGTTATGAAGTAGCATCACATGATTTGAATGATTTCTGGTCTCTATTTTAGAAATAATTATTTTGAATGCATCTCTCGTGTGTGTGTGTGTGTGTGTGTGTGTGTGTGTATGTGTGTATGTGTGTGTATGTGTGTGTGTGTGCGTGTGCGTGTTTGTGTGTGTGTGTTATTGCAACAAAATTCTAACGACTAGGTGCTCCGATTTAAAGACAACATAATTTTGGGAGGTTTGGGTCAACATCTCTTATATTTTTCTTGAAATTAAAGTGGAGAAAAAAAAAAGGGGGGGGGGGAGGCTCAATAGACCTTGGCCGTGTTAACCAAGGAAAGAATAATAATAATAGTAACAGTGATAATAATTTTAATAATAATAATAATAAAGCAGCGAATGGCAAAGCGAAGTTCCCCCCAAAATGTTTCTGGAATGGGGACTCACAGAACCTAAGTCTGATCCGTTCCGGAGCCCTCGTCAGCGACTGATACATATTTTTTAAATAATCACTATGTACGACGACCATAGCAACGGCAACTATTAATGCTACAAACACTTCTGCTTCTTCATCATCATTTTCTTCTTCTTCTTCTTCTTCTTTTTCTTCTTCTTCTTCTTCTTCTTCTTCTTCTTCTTCTTCTTCTTATTCTTCTTCTTCTTCTATTTCTTCTTCTTCTTCTTCTTCTTCTTCTTCTTCTTCTTCTTCTTCTTCTTCTTCTTCTTCTTCTTCTGCGGCAGCTGCTACTACACCTCCTATAAAACATCAAAAACAACGACTTCAATAACAATAACAAGAACAACAACAATAACGTGAACAACAGCAACAATAACAACAACAATAACAACAATATCAGCAACAATAATAACGGCTACTTAAAATTACAATTTCAAAACCGCTGAAATTGACACTGAAGTCACAAAAACAATAGCCTTCAGAAAACGGACCAGACTAAGCCAACATAACATGTGCCTTTACATTGGTATGAAATTACAGACACAGTTCACGGCTACTGTAGTACTGTTGATATCGCGCCTAAAGTTGTCGTTAAGGACGGCAAGAAATCACTAACACCTCTAGAGTTGCTATTAACAACCAAAAAATCACTGACACCCTTAGAGCTGCAGTTAACGACCACAAGAAATCATTGACTCAATAGAGTTGCCGTTAACTACGACAAGAAATCACTAGCACCCCTATAGAGTTGTGGTTAATGACGACAAAAACGCACTGACATCCATAGCGTTGCCATTAACGACGACAAGAAATCACTAACAACCTCCTCCCTCCCCCCACCCCCCGGGACACCCACCCCAGTTGTTAACGACAACAAGAAATCATTGACATAGAACTCCCTGGCGCAACTAAAGTTGTCGTTAATGATAAGAAATCACTGGCCCTCATTAGAGTCGTCGTTGGCAGCAAGAAATTACTGACACAGCTAGAGCTGCTGTTAGCGTTAGGATATTCACTTCTTTGGGACAAGGAAATCACAGACCTAACTAGTGCTTTCGTCAACGCTCAGACATCACAGACACACTTAAGACAGACGCTACCTCTAGTAAACAACAGACACTCTTGTAGCTGTTATCGCTAAGAGGTCACAGGCCTCCTTAGTGGTGTTGTTAATCCTAACAAATCAAGACACCCTCCTGTAAAGTTCTTAATATTAGGTAATCACAGAAAACCCTAATGGTGTCGTTTACGGTAAAAAAGCAAGACACCCGGAGTGCTGACGTTAACGCTAGGAAATCATAGGGCTGCTAGAGTTGTCATGAAGCCTACGACAACAAAAACAGAGTGTGTATGTATCATTGCCATTTGGTCAAGATTAAGAAATCAGATGCGCCAATCCATTCACCACACATAAAAACCAAATTAGCACGAGCGCGCGCACGCGCCCACACACACACACACACACACACACACACACAAAAACCGCCTATGTCGTCATAACTAAGAAATCAGTTGCATTGTGTGAGCATGCTAAACAATTACAAGTACACGACTATTACTAATAAATGAAACTCACCTCTAGTACTGTCAAAAAACATCAAGAAATCTCGTACATAGTTTTCCTGCTGTTAAAATTAAGAAGTTACAGACTAATAACGTGTGCTGTTATGTTGTTTACAACACTAATTCACAGACACCGAACGTGTGCAGTGGTAAAGGTTAAGAAATCAATTATCTGCTCTGTGTTGCTGTTGAAGCTAAGATATCAGGCACCGACAGTGTTGTCCACAAGGGTAAGAAAAGAAAAAAGTGTTTCACCTTAGTGTTTTCGTTTAAGAAAAAACAAACCTAGAACATGTGCTGCTTTCAAGGCCAAGAAATCAGACACCGGTAGTGCTGTCATCAAGGCTAAAAAAGAAATCCGTTTTCCGCCTTAGTGTTTATCTCTAGGTTTAGACATCAGTCGGAACATGGGCAATATGTCAAGGTTGAGAAATCAGACAACTGCCCGTGCTGTCATCAAGGCTGTAAAAGAAATTAGTTTCCCTTAGTATTTTCGTTACGTTAAGAAATCAGACAGCCGGAATGTGTGCTGTTGTTACGGTTAAGAAATTAGACACTGCAAGTGCTGTCAACAAGGTTACGAAAGAGATTAGTTTCTTCTAGTATTTTCACCACGTTAGGAAATCAGAAACCAAGAACATATGCTGGTGTCAATGTTAAGAAATCAGACACCGCTTGCGCTGTCAGGTAACAGCGAAAGGTCCGTATGTGTTGAAATCAGGGCTTTAAAAAAAAAGTAGTTTTTTTCTAGTATTTTCACTACGTTAAGAAATCAGAAAGCTGAAAGATATGCTGTAGCCACAGTTATGAAATCAGACACGACTATGCTGTCATCAAGGCTAAGAAAACACACATACGGACCTTTCGCTGTTACCTGTTAGACTGCAAGTTACTGACTGTATTTTCAGCTTCTACGGTGTAGGCACACACGCACGCACGCACGCACGGACACACGCACGCACGCACGCACGTATGCACGCACGCACGAACACACACACACACACACACAAAGGGAAGGGTGTGAGCTTTGAGGCCGAGGAGTTAGAGACGCTTGCCTAATGTCACCATGGACTGTGGAGGTTGTAATTTAGTTTTGCTCCTTGAAAAATAAAAGCATGATCTTACCTTTAGATTCGAACTTGGGTCTCCCGCACGAGAGCCCTGCGTTCTAAAGCACTGGATCAGACGCTCCTCAACGGGAAAAAAAAGAGGAGAGTGGAGGGAATGGGTATCAACGCTGTTATCAAGGCTAGGAAATTACTGACACCGACGTCATTAAAGCTAATCACACACGCACGCACAAACATAGACATATCCATATTGTCAAGGTCACAAAATCACAGATAAGGATATTTCGTTGTTGTCAAGGCTACGAATTCACGGAGACATTTTGCTGTTATTAAGATTACGAAATCAGAGTCAAAGCATATGCTTTCACCGATACTATTCAAATCACAGATCTACTTACTGCAGCCGTTAGTGTGAAGAAACCACCAGTTCACTATATTAACTGCACTGATAAAACGTAAAAAAAAAAAAAACCAACTTATCATGTTTTTAATAATGGAAGAAACCAGAGTCAGAATTGGTTAGCGCCGGGCATATGTTAAAAACACATCTAGCAGCATTCTTATCACACAGCTATAGCCTGAACCGGCCGCGTAACAAAGTACACGCCGTAGATAACCGAACTCCGCGATGACATTGCTATTGGTTACTCAGCTCACCACCACGCCGAATATTCTCCCGCGCGGGTTTGGGTTCCCGACCTTGATAGCAGTCAGCAGTGAAGAATAGCCTTTTACTAGTTAGTGTTAAACCAACAGTAGTACCTACGTACGTATGTTAGTCACCGAAGCTTGATGCAGCAGCCAACAAGATTCCAGCTGTTAGTACTCTAGCTGTAAACACACGGCAGAGATGAAAACAGAGGAAATGAAACGGTTTGACCGCATCGCGAGTCAGCCACGACGGGCGATGTGTGGTGAAAGAGGGCACGAGAAAGGCTGGCGTGAGCGGAGAAGTAAATAGCGATCCTTCATTGAATGCTTCCAGGGTGAGTAGTCCAAGTTTATTAAAGAAGTGAAGTAACGCTCGCGAGCGAACGTACTCGGTTTATTGTGGTTTCCTATCGAAAGAATTCTCAAAGATGTGTGCACTAAAGATCTGTTAACTACACTTACAATGCCAGTGCTTCACCTCCAATTCTTAATAAAATAAAAACCAGTATACATACATGCATGCATACATGCATACATACATACATACATACATACATACATACATACATACATACATACATACATACATACATACATACATACATACATACATACATACATACATACATACATACATACATACATACATACATACATACATACATACATACATACATACAGACAGACAGACAGACAGACAGACAGACAGACAGACAGACAGACAGACAGACAGACAGACAGACACACAGACACACAGACACACACACACACACAGACACATACACACACAGACACACAGACACACAGACACACACACAGACACACAGATACACAGACACACACACACAGACACACACACACAGACACACACACACAGACACACACACACGCACACGCACACGCACACACACACACATACACACATACACACATACACACATACACACATACACACACACATACATACATACATACATACATACATACATACATACATACATACATACATACATACATACATACATACATACATACATACATACATACATACATACATACATACATACATACATACATACATACATACATACATACATACATACATATAAGTACGTACTTATATACATGGATACATACATACATGTGTGTGTGTGTGTGTGTGTGTGTGTGTGTTAAAGACATTTTAACGGCTTTCAAAATTAAAAATTAAATATTTGGTAACTTCTGATGTGTTTTAATGCTTTTTTCACACAAAATCATTTTTATTCGTTAAAAAAATTTTTGGCAGCTCTGGCTTAAGTCTACGTGAATAATAGTAATAAAAAAAAACGCCTTTATGCAGATCTGAACTTTATGCTTTCAGGAGGGTCGGCAAACGTGCAAACAAAATAAAGTCAAGAAAAAAAAAAGAAGAAAGAGAAAATTGTACACCGTTAAAGACTGGGTGAAGAATGAAGGAAGTTGGATTTTCTATATACAGTGGAACCTCGCTTAATGAGCATAATTCGTTCCAGAATCATACTCGTTAAGAGAAACACTTGTTATGCGAAACAATTTTTCTCATATAAATTAATGTCAAATACGATAATGAGTTCCATGTCGAAAAAAAAAATACTTACAAAATGCTGTGTATAATATTTTTTCAAAGAAAATTATATACATATTGTTAGGGAGAGTGAATCATCTTCATTTTTTCCTCCACTGCATAACGAACCCACCTGGAACGCGAATTCGATTTGCAGGGGGAAAAAGTCTAAATAATTATGATACATAGCTAATTATTATTTATTTTTTTTTTTTACTATAAGGATGTTCAGAGACATTAGTTTATGCCGACGCTTCAAAATTTGACGAAAATGCGACATAGTATTATCATTAAATAAATTTTCAACGAGCATAGCCTCTTCCTTATTAGGGTGATGCTTCTAATGTAAGATGCAACAGTTTGCCATGCTTTCAGCATTTCTCTTATTTCGTATGAAGATTGTTGCTTTTCTGTTACCTTCTCTCCTCCTCTGACAAACTTTCATCCAAAACCTCTTGCTGTGAAACACAATTCAACTCCATAAGCTCTTGGGTTGTCAGCTCTTAACTGTGCTCTTCCACTGTTATCCACCAACAATCCCATGATAGTGGCCAAAGACACAATCTCGTTGACTACAGGTTCCACAGGAACTGTCTCGAACCCCTCAAAGTCACACATCGACAACGCTCTCCGGCAAAAGCTTCTTTCAAGCAGAAGTTAGGGTTCTCTTAGTAAACCCTTCACCCGCCTTGTCGTTACGTTGTGAGGCAGGCAACGACGTGGAAGTGATTTTTCCAAAATTCTTTGAGAGTGAGGTTGGTCCCTTCACTCACCCGAAAACAATGCTCGAAGAGTACTTTAGTGTAGAGCTTCCTAAAGTTGGAAATAATTTGCTGGTCCATGGGCTGGAGTAACAGAGTGGTGTTGGGAGGCAGAAACTGGATCTTGATGAACTTAGGGAGGTCATCTTGTAGGCCTGGAAAATTCATGTAGATATATCGCAGTAACACAAATTTGAGAAAATGTGTGATCACAAGCGACACTACGATGCTACTGGAACAAGTACTAAACACAGACTGATGTAACATGCGCACAATTCGGGACTTCCCCTCTCCTCGCCACTGCGAGACGTCGCTCGTTAAGCAAGTCATTCATTTACCATTTGTTTTGCTCGTTGTGCGAATTACTCTTTATAAGAGGTGCTCGTTAAGCGAGGTTCTACTGTATAAAGAAAAAGAGGTATTAAAATATCAAGCAAGGAGAGCTAAGAAGGCAGATTCCACAGAAAACATCTTCCCGCTTTGTTTTACACGCGACGTGTGTGGGGAATTTAGGAAGCTAGCGAATCTCACGCAACAAGATTTGTGGCATCTTGTTTATAAATTCCGATTGCTTTATTTGTGTGCTTTTTGTTTTTTGTTTATTAACGGAAAGAAACTTACATGTACCGGCGCTGGAACCAGGGGTCATGTCTGGTGAGGACCCCACCCTCCCACACCCCCCCCCCCCTTTTTTCGGAAATCTTAAATGGGCTTAAAATGTATAGTTTACTTTTGAAAAGGAATTCTTTAAAATTGTTAGATCATCTACTGTGACTACTTCTACTACTACCAATACTACTACAAACACTACGACTACCACTGCTACCACTACTGCTACCTCCACCACTACTACTACTACTACTGCTACTACTACTACCACCACCACCACCACCACCACTACTACTACTACAACTACCACTACTGCTACCACCACCACTAACACTACTACTACTACTTCTTCTACTACTACTACTACTACTACTACTACTGCTACTACTACTACTACTACTACTACTACTACTACTACTACTACTACTACTACTACTACTACTACTACTACTACTACTACTACAACTACCACTACTGCTACCACCACCACTAACACTACTACTACTACTTCTTCTTCTTCTACTACTACTACTACTACTACTACTACTACTACTACTACTACTGCTACAAAGATGACGACGACGACAATAAATATTAAAGTTAAGTAAAGGATCCTTGTCCATGTCTTCATGCCAATTGTTCATACAGGGCTAGACCCATATTTTATATACCAGTCGGCACTTGGTGGGTGATGTGGTCAGCCTCACACTGGCCGCCTTTACTTCGCAGAATCCACACCTGGTACCCACTTAAGGCCTGGTCGACCCAGGAGCCGAAGCCATTAAAAAAAAATGCCCAGTTCCGTCACAGTTCTGAAGCCACGACCTTTGCAGTCTGCAGGCGAGCGTCTAACCGTTACACCACGGCGACTACCCAAACGACTACCATGCACTTAAATAAATCTTAGGCCCCTTGAAGGCCCTACCCCCTCCAGAACATATTTAATTAGTCTGAGGACGCCAGCACCTCAAAACTGATATGTCTTAATGACGTTGTCACCCCTTCATACATTATTATTTTATTACCGGTGAAGTTTTACATGAATGCGGCTAAACTGATTTGACAGTGTTAATAATTTTCAGTGCTGGAGAAATTACAGGAAAATTGTAGTTTCCGGTATCTTCTTCTTCTTCTTCTTCGCGTTCACCAGCTGTACACTCTGGCGGAAAGTTCTGGTTGTTCGTCCACTTCTGAACTGCAGTCCTGCTCCAGAACCTGAGTGTTGCGTGTGCATCAGTTTTACAAATCGGATTCACTTGAACCAGACTGTTGGTTCCTTGCCTTTCAAGCAGATGCACTCCGACTTCAAAGGAAGCTCCCCAATTAGTCGACTCTTACGACATGCTTTTGGGAAGGCAGAGGGTCTATTCTTGTTTTCCCCATGATGGGGCCCCGGTATCGTCTGTGTCGTCGTTTTAATCGTCAGAATAATCATCACTATTGGCAATTACTTGACAAAATATGGAACTTTCAATTGTAGAGTTGAAACCAGGTTACCTATTTTTAATTCTAACGTTATTTCAGTCTTAACATGTACCAGCGAAATCTGGAGAATCACTAAAGACATGGAACAAAAATTAAATACATTCGAAAACAAACGCCAAAGGAAAATAATGAGCATAAAATGGGCGCAAGAGGTCTCGTTGCCACTCCACTCTACAATGTGATTAAAGAACTAGGCTTACTCGGTAATGAATGCAAAGGGACACTTAAACAACAGGGCGAGGTTGCTGAGAGGGCCTCAAGCTGGCTCTGGACACAACAAAACAACGTAGGGGACGGGCCTCGGTGAGCTGGTCTGGGTGTCTAGCGGAAAAGAATTTCTCATCCCTTAAAGTCCATCGTGTTCGAATTGTCTGCCAGTGTCCCTCTGCCACCTGCTAACAAAGTCTAACATGTGTCTGGTTTACCAATCGTAAGCTTGCCGCTCGGTCGTTCAGGTATGCAGATTGCTTTAATTATGCGACTTCTTATCTCACAGTACCTTCTGCAAAATTACAAATTCGTCTTGTCCTTATCCGAACAACATCCGGTAATTCGTGCAGCAGGGGAAACCAACCCTGAGCTTCATGAACTCAGGTGAGCCCACTCTCTGAAAATGTCTAGGAGCTCGTGGGCCGAAACATTTGTCGACGAGAGGTTACTTCTACTGACGATTGGTAGATCCCTGCTGTACATGCTTCCCTGTGGAGTTTCTTCTTATTGTAGAGCCAGGTGCCGAACCTGGGGGAAAAGGGTGGTGGCGGGGGGTGGGGGAGGCGGGGGCGCTGACAAGGGTAGACAGTGTACCCTTTCTCTCCCTCCAGTGGCCGGTAATTTTGTCAGGAGAATAAACCATCCTCTCTAATCATGGATATAAATTCCTTTTAAAAGTATAACTGTCAATTACTGCCATTGTTATTCCACTTCTGCGGTGTAAGGGGGTGGGGGTCTTTGAATCTGGAGATTTACGGCCGTATGGCTAGTACTGTCGCCACGACTGTGCTGGTTAAGATTTTATTTTGCCCCCGACAGAAAAATCCTTAGCCTTACCGAGGATTCGAACTCGGATCTCTAGCATAAGAGCCCGGCTTTTTAACCATTCGGCCAACCGCTCCTCCTTTAAAAGAATAAAAAGAATGGAAACTGTGTTGTCAAATAAGGCAGAAATTCACTTGCAGTGGATTCCGTCTCACTGCGGCATCAAAGGCAATGAAAGCGCAGATGCTTTAGCCAAGGAAGGCAGTAACAAACTACAGACCTACCAGCCACTATCTTTTCCAGAAGTCAAAACTCTCATTAAGATAAAATCAGAAACAGATTGGAAAAACAACACTGGTTATGACTACGGAAAAGATTTTCTGAGGCACTTGAACAGAACAGACCAAGTCACAGTTTTTCGCTTACGCACTGGACACTGCAGACTCAATAAACACTCATATAAATTAGGTATGAGCCAAACAGCTCTCTACTAGTGTCTTCGTGCTGAACAGACTCCAGAACATGTCCTGCAAGACTGTCCTCTCCTGGCGGAGCTGCGGAGCGACATATGGCAACACCCAGTAGAACTGACAACTAAGCTTTGGGGAAACCTAAGAGACCTTGAAAAGACATCCCAGTTTATGACCCACAGTGGATTATGCGCATGACCAGAGATCGCTGAAGAAGAAGAAGAAGAAACTGTGAACAGACCCACTGCCTAAACAAGTGGTTAAAGACAACTAATTAATGACTTACTAAAATCAGATATGTTGGATCTGCAGGCGCCTATATAGCGGCGAGCTGCAAACCGGAACAGAGCGTGCCTGACCCTGGTTCAAAGGCGAAGAAAGACACTTTCTATGGCACAGAAAAGTGAAATTATAAGAGCACAATCTTTAGCAATGTTTAGTCACTATCTTTACAGATCAAGCTTATTTTTCCTGTTTACATTTGTTTCACTGGGTAGGTACAATGCATTCCAGCATCGAATGAGTAGCCTACCAGCTCAAAGCTGTGAAGTAAGGGCGACGATGGGTGCTTTATCAATATCCTACCCCAAACAGGGAAAATCCACAGGTCACGGAACAGTAGATAGAATGCATGCAATCGTGGGATCTAGGCGTCTAGAAGTCGAGGGACCTAGGCTGCACTCTCTCGTGGGATGTAGATGGGTTGGGATTAGGGTCAGTTCTAGATGTTTTGGGGTTGTTAAAATCATCAGAAACCGGAAAATCCAGTCTTACCACCCTTTGAAATGTTGGACTGTCCTTTGACGCCATCTGGGGTAGGATATTGATAAACAGCCGACGGGGGTGACCAAATTGGTCTATAAAATCCAGAAATGAGTGTGGTCATGGCCGCCAGACCGTTGTCTGCCCAGCGACTCCAAAATTTTGCTCAAAATTATCGATAGCCAATAGATAATTTAATTCTTTATTTGTACTTCTACATTATGTTATTATAGAGCCTAATGTCAATAGACATTCCATATTCTATAGAAAACAATACGTACACGGAACTGTACACTTAACAGTTCTAGTGACAAACCGCATGCGCACAAATCCGAGATAGGAAGCTGCACATCAGGTTGAACGGGCACTGTCGCAAACGCAGTGCCGATCCTGTTCTATTAATCTATTTGCGCAGTCAGAAGAGTGGATTTTGATTTTAGATAAATTTATCACGCCTGAACGGAAACAATTTGTTTTTAGCCGCAAGTAAAAAAAAAATTGTTTAGGATTGCATCTAGTTTCTGTATACATTTTCTGTTTTGTTGATTTGTTTCATTATACGTAAAGCTCAAACAATGACTAGTCCGCTCGGTCCTGGATATTTTTTTTTTTTTTTCAAAAATAACCTTGGCTCTCCAGTCTACCTAGCGTTTAATAAGCATCCGGTACACTTTCAGGGACGCAAAGGCGACGTCGTGATGCTGGCGACATCATCCACCAAGTGATTGGTCTATAAAATATAGGTCTAGCCCTACATGCCCGATAGCTTTAAGGCGTGTGAAGGGGTCCTTTGCTTAACTTCCACTTCATACAATGACTTAGACACTTTCAGAATCAGCACACTGCTTCGTACAGCTACTGGTCTAGCCTCATTTACTGGATGAGCTACTGGCGTAAATAGAGTCCCCTATCCCCCACCTCCGTCCATTTGTGTTCTTAAACCTCACTTCCTGCTCTATTTCGATCTCAGGGAAAGAATCGATTGCTTCCAAATTTACACACTCTGGCTATTTTCGTATACAAGAGCTGTTTTGCATGTTGACGTAATAATCATTAATAGGGGAGGCCGAAAGCGTTGACTGCCATCCTATGCCATCAACCATGCCGTCATAGGCGTCGACACCTGGTGGCACAGGCACCTTACGCCCTCACGGATTTTTTTTAAGGAAGATGAGATCCCTCCCCTTAAGGTGGCTGATAGGCCAGCTTTAGTAAGTCATGGAAATGCTCTGTAAAAATATTCATTTATACATTTCATATGTGCAACATATTATAATATTTACTTGGCACTCAGAACATTATTATTATTATGCTCTTTAAGAAGGATTTGGCACATTGCCTTGAGAGTTGTGAAGAGGTGGGGAGGAGTTGAGCACCCCTTTGTTTTCTTTGTGTCAGACCACACCCTCCCCTCTCAAAAGATATTTATTGTCATGTCATATTGCCAAGTTGGTTGATATAATTTCTCCACAGGGCAAGATTCTCGTGGCAATACGTTTGGCAGCTAAAAATTATTTTCTGTGTTAATCCATAGGACCTGACAGACGCGTGTATATATAAATCAATATTTCTTCGTTAAACTGTTATGCCGATTTCTGTCGTAAATCTGTCCCTGTATTTTTTTTTTTTTTTTGTTGATTTCATTTAAGCTGTATTTCATCAAGCCGAAGAGCGATGTATGACAGACAAGCTAGGTCCTCAAGCAATTTTTAAGAAGACCCACTGGAGGTTGTCGCCAAAGCTATGGATGTCGTGCTTTTTGCGATGCTCTCGGTAGGTGGCTGGCTTGAGAGGGATCAAACTATAAGGATAAGAACTCGGCGCAATGAAGTCGATTCTCTAGATTTTACCCTGTAACTTTGCATTTTTATCAAGCTGGTTTGATTTACTCATACCCCGCCTTTCATATTGGCAGCACGGTGAATAGACCCATTTCTGGTGGGCCGATGGTCTTGAGTTCGACTTTGCATGGAGGCGTATACTTGACTTACGACTGGCAGGTTAACCCAGCCATAGGATCTAAATATGGCTGATATCATGCTAGCCAAATCAACTACCCAAGGCAGTTTCGTCTAAAGCAATATGGCTCTAGCTCTTTATGTTCGGGGAGTCGCCGCGGTGTAGCGGTTAGAGGTACTGTCTGTCTGTCTGTCTGTCTGTCTGTCTGTCTGTCTGTCTGTCTGTCTGTCTGTCTGTCCTCCCCCTCTCTCCATCAATCTCTCTGCATTGAAACTGTGTTCCTCGTCACTGTACTTACAGTTTGCCAAGTTTGTATTATTGATCTCGGCAGTAATCCTAGCCAGTGAAACGACGGATTTCTAAGTTCGCTTCGGTTCACTGTAACATGCATCAAAAGCAAATGTCAGGCATGATAAAATGCACTGAAATATCTCGTGTGTAAACTGAAAGTGTTTACAGTTTACAATGAGGATTCATTGATTGGCAGCGATCAGAGATGATATTAGTCAACAGATTTTCGAAAATTATCTGTACCAAAAATGAAAATAACATTGTTTACCAATTTTGGGGTGATGAAAACGAAAATAGCATTAAAAAATGTTGACAGATTATAGTTTTCTAAATATACGTTATTATTTTTTTTATTACCATAAATTGATATTTATGACGTATCTGTTGTGGGAGAATGCATACTGTTTTTCTGATGAACAATAAATATGTAACTTGAAGCTCTTAATACCAAGCTCCAGCGACTGCATGAAAAGATGTCTCTTTTAAACAAATAATAATTGTTGAGGATGGGGGTTGGGGGTGGCTGTGTAATGGTGGGAAATCCCAGGGGGGTTCCTAGTGTGACGTTTGTAAAGTAAAAATGCAAGAAAAAGAAAGGAAGCATGGGAAATGTGTGTTTAGAGTTATTGAGTTTGTGTCAACACCCTTGAGATGATAACAACGGAGAGTTGAAGGTGAGAGAGGAGACGCAACAGTTGATCACTGAGCGTGTGAGAGAGAGAGAGAGAGAGAGAGAGAGAGAGAGAGAGAGCGAGAGATAGATAGATAGATAGATAGATAGATAGATAGATAGATAGATAGATAGATAGATAGATAGATAGATAGATAGATAGATAGATAGATAGATAGATAGATAGATAGATAGATAGATAGATAGATAGATAGATAGATAGATAGATAGATAGATAGATAGATAGATAGATAGATAGATAGATAGATAGATAGATAGATAGATAGATAGATAGATAGATAGATAGATAGATAGATAGATAGATAGATAGATAGATAGATAGATAGATAGATAGATAGATAGATAGATAGATAGATAGATAGATAGATAGATAGATAGATAGATAGATAGATAGATAGATAGATAGATAGAGATAGATAGATAGATAGATAGATAGATAGATAGATAGATAGATAGATAGATAGATAGATAGATAGATAGATAGATAGATAGATAGATAGATAGATAGATAGATAGATAGATAGATAGATAGATAGATAGATAGATAGATAGATAGATAGATAGATAGATAGATAGATAGATAGATAGATAGATAGATAGATAGATAGATAGATAGATAGATACATAGATACATAGATACATAGATACATAGATAGATAGAAACATAGATAGATAGATACATAGATAGATAGATAGATAGATAGATAGATAGATAGATAGATAGATAGATAGATAGATAGATAGATAGATAGATAGATAGATAGATAGATAGATAGATAGATAGATAGATAGATAGATAGATAGATAGATAGATAGATAGATAGATAGATAGATAGATAGATAGATAGATAGATAGATAGATAGATAGATAGATAGATAGATAGATAGATAGATAGATAGATAGATAGATAGATAGATAGATAGATAGATTAGATAGATTAGATAGATTAGATAGATAGATAGATAGATTAGATAGATAGATAGATAGATAGATAGATAGATAGATAGATAGATAGATAGATAGATAGATAGATAGATAGATAGATAGATAGATAGATAGATAGATAGATAGATAGATAGATAGATAGATAGATAGATAGATAGATAGATAGATAGATAGATAGAGATAGATAGATAGATAGATAGATAGATAGATAGATAGATAGATAGATAGATAGATAGATAGATAGATAGATAGATAGATAGATAGATAGATAGATAGATAGATAGATAGATGGATGGATGGATGGATGGATGGATGGATGGATGGATGGATGGATGGATGGATGGATGGATGGATGGATGGATGGATGGATGGATGGATGGATAGATAGATAGATAGATAGATAGATAGATAGATAGATAGATAGATAGATAGATAGATAGATAGATAGATAGATAGATAGATAGATAGATAGAGATAGATAGATAGATAGATAGATAGATAGATAGATAGATAGATAGATAGATAGATAGAGAAAGAGAGAGAGAGTGAGGGGGGGGGGGTCTCTGGAATGGAGTGACTAAGGTAAAATTTCGATCGTCAACTGAGGGGGTGAGGACTTGGAACGCAAGTGATACCTGAAGCGAATTGACTCAGAATTATTTCCACGAGCGATTGTGAAAATTTGTGGTACTGTGATCCGGATGTAAGATTTCTTCATGAAAGGAATTTTCAGACTGAAAGGTAACTGAATTCATTGTCTAGATGTAGTTCTGTCATGGCAGTCAGCCGTGAGCGTGTAATAAACGACCAGTGAGAAGTCGGATGTGTTGGCCGAAAGGTGCAAATATCGCAGCCATGCTGTAAACGGACACAACACAATTACATCTTCGGATGAACGCAAACGAAGAAGAAGAAATTAACAGTACAAACGTCATTGTCATGTTTTTACTATTACCCTGTGTTTCTTCACCTTCAGTCATTACAGAGGGAAGTATAAAGCCAAAGACCAATATTATCATAGGCAGGTCAAAGGCACATGGGCGGCCAGCCTCTGGCTTTTCTGTAAATAACTGCCCATATTCTACTCAGATAACACATGAACTCAATCACTGTGGCTTCTAGCCTGGCTTGCTACCTGTTATTTCAAGGTAGAGGACAAACTCAGGCCCGACCAAATACTCGTATTTCAGGAATGTTAGTATCGCTGATTATTACAGCTGAAGTCGTTTCAAGTCAGATCTAAAGTTTCGATAGACTGATAGTTTGAAATGAGCCGCGAAAAAAAAAAAAGAAAGAAAGTTTAATTATTAGAACTGAAGAGGAAAAGGGGGGGGGGGGTGGGTAGAGCCCCCACTAAAAAAGTATTTTTAAGGGTGGTGCGGGGTCAAGGGACCTGAGAACCTATTTGAGTATCCGGCCAGAAAAACCATATGAGAAGACAATTGGAAGTTCGTGAATGACAACTAGCATGTTACTGGAACAATCAGTATCTACACACTGCGGGAGACAAAGCATGTGGAGCGTAACTGAGACCGGGACTGACCCAGCACCCCCCTTCCCCCCCCCCAGCCTCCCACGCACCCCCTCCTTCCAAGAGGCGGTAGCCCCCGCATTGAGAAGCATTGTCATGGTCCCATAAAACGATGATTTTGACACACAGCGGAATATCGAGTATGGTCCTTCGTCTGCCAGTTTAGTTAGACCAATATATCAGTCTTTTTTGTTTTCAACTCTACAAGCAGCTCATAATATCTGATACGACTATTCGATCTATCCCTCGACTACGCATAGTGCCTATAAGCGTTGAATTTACTAGTCTGGCCAGATGCCAGCCCAAACCTTGTCTCTCTCTGTCACAACGGTGAGATATTGTAAACAACGGGCATATTGTCTGTGGCGTCCATGCCTGTTGAATGGGTGCTTCATCTGCTATGCGGGGGACATAATAAGAATTGAACAGCTCTCTATTGTTGATCTTGTTTCAGACTTATCAATGCATATGTGTATGATTTATAGCATATTTCGCAAGGACGTACGTGCTTCGAATATGTTTTATATTATTAAGAAGACGTTATACGTAGGGTGAATCGGACAGTTGCATTTTTAGGTTTGACCCCGTCGTCAGGTGTAAAAATAAAATAATAAAATAGAGACAGAGATAGAGAGAGAGAGAGAGAGAGAGAGAGAGAGAGAGAGAGAGAGAGAGAGAGAGAGAGAGAGATAGAGAGAGAGAATTAGCTCGATAATACAACATAATATATATATATATATATATATATATATATATATATATATATATATATATATATATATATATATATATATAGTTATATCTGTAGATCGTAGTAGGTTTCGTAGTTTATAAGTACATTTAATGACTGAAAATGTTTTTATAAACAGTTTCATTGCAGCAGTTGTTTTGTTTCCAGTGCAGTACATATCATATTGCTTCGTTTATTTCCTGGCGACGATTGTAAGAGCTATAATACCATTGTCGAAAGAGTAATTAACCCTTTTACCCCTGTGACCTAGGAAAAAATGATAATGTGGTTAAACATACTGATTGAGATTTGGGATGTCCCGTTTTCACCTCAAAATAAGAATGGGATGTCCCGTTTGCAGCTTTAAACATTATAGTAGCCCTCTATATATATATAGCTCACGTTCAGAACAGTCTTTGTCAGATCACGCAATTTCAGGACCACTGTTGTTATCAACGTATTTAAATTGATTTTTCTCAAGCGCTCAGCATTTAACTTGTCCGTAATAATTTGTTTTCAGAATAACCATTTACTTTCTGATTGTCTCCTGCATGAGGCACAGTCCGTTGCATTATTTTCCAATAAAATTTAAACTAATACCTTATCATCAATGCCCTGTTAGGACACATCTTTATTCTTTTAATGTTAAGGAGGCAATTATTTAATTAATGCAAGTGGCCAGTCCACACAGACTTCTAATTACTATGTGAAACAACAGTATGTTTATGTAAGGAGAAATACAAGTTTGAGCTGGGGAGATATTGAGAGGATCCTTAACAGCCTTTTGTCTTGGCATAGACAGATGATAGAGAAGGCCTCGTGACAGCAAACAGTTTGAAACATATTCCTGGAGATGGACCGATGTGGACAGGATCACCATAGATAACTGTCAAGATACTTAATGAATGTATTTATCGAGACAAGGAAAACGTTGTTTGTTGCTTATCTATTACGACACTCGATTCTCGAACAGTGTTTCCCCAGTAGGCGCTACCAATCCATACAGACAGCAAATACAATGGTTTCAAAAACATAGTTTCATGAATACGCATACTCAAACGCACGTAAAAAAAAAAAAAAAAAGAGAGAGAGAGAGAGAGAGAGAGAGAGAGAGAGAGAGAGAGAGAGAGAGAGAGAGAGAGAGAGAGAGAGAGAGAGAGAGAGAGAGAGAGAGAGAGAGAGAGAAGATGTCTTGTGATGCTATGCCATACAAAACATATACTAAACTAGGGCAGAAAGGGCGGGGGGAGGGGGGGGGGGCTGAGGAAAACCATAGCAGGGGCTCGGGAGTAGGATAATATCACAGATAGAATATCATATCTTCTTTAAAGTCAAAGGCGACAAAACAGAAAATGAAGAAGAAGAAGAATACTAAGAGCACTATATACTTTGTCAACAACAACAACAACGAAAACAACAACAACAAATAAACACCCTGAATCATGGATATTTTAACACGACAAAGTACGAAAACTATTTTGTCATAAAATAGTTGGTGATATCCTGTCAGAACAAACTCTTTGTGGTCTATTTTGAGTGCAAATTATAAACCCGGTACTATTAGTGTACTTCAATGAAACAATTTACCGATGATCTGCACACGAATAAGTCCAATCTGTAAAACGTATGTGCACCCAATACTCAAATTCTGGAATTAAAAAGTTTAGAGACAGACAAACAACCAAAACATTTCCGCTGGATCTACAGCCGGTGAAGAGGAACAATTCGAAATAACACATCTTGTATGATGATGCATTGTCCAAGGGTAGACAAATATGCTGTCTCCTTAATAAAGGCTAGCTACGGTGTACAACTTGTGTTCTTTGGGAATATTACAGATGAGGCCACAATCTCTTCCAAAGCGTCAGGCGCCATTGTCCGAAATCCACGAGAACATTTTCTTGAACCCTCCACCGTGGGAAACGAACCCTGTACTCAAGGATCATGAAAGGGTCATGAAGAATTTTATTTCACACAACCTGGGGGAATGAGATTTCATGCAGTTCCCTAGAAAATCCAAAAGTAAAGGGGTGTTGGGGTGTGAAATGAATACCTTCTAACCCTAACATCTCCCAACCCTTATAATAATGAACTTTCTCGGGAAGTCCCCACGAAATCTCGGAGTCCCCGAAATATGGAAGAACCTATCATACTTTAGAAACATAAATAGTTATTTTATAACTTCTGTTAACTCTTTCAAGTACTGGGAAAATTTAGTTTAGCTCTTTCTCTAAAATAATTTTTTTCTTATCTCAGTGGTAAATTTATGGGCCAGAATGACTCGAAAAAATAATACTTTGAAATACAAGTAAAAAAAAAGGTTAGAATAACTACTGGATGTGCAAAGGGAGTTACTATACATGTATTAGGTAATTAGAGGCCAATAAACACATACTCAGCTGCCCTGCATTGACTAGATGAACTCGATGTATTTCAGCAGCTGTGACAGCCAAAGTCTAAAACTTCAGTCTCTCTGACTTGCAGTGTTCCGTTCCGACTAAACAGGTCGTAAGTCGAAATGAGTGAGTGATGTTTAACTCTGCCATGGCCGCACAATGAGCGACTTACATCCAGTAACACAAAGTGCCGACAATCGGATGAGAATCCGCGCCAGCGTGAGTTCAAGATATCTTGAACTTCCGTTAGGTTTTATTAGGGCCTGCAACGACAGCCGGGAGGAAAGAAAAATTGAGGGGGGGGGGGGGGGGGTGGCTATAAATTAAAAAAAAGAACATTGCGTCCCATAAAAGGACGGGGTCGAATGTATAATTTAAATTTTTTTCCACCCCCAACCAGGATATCACACAGAGCGATAAACACCCGGTGACACAAAGTGCCACCATGTGGATGAGGATCACCCATGGAGAGGTCCCAGAAACCACGTTCAACCGTTAGGCTATGTCGCGGGACAGCCCACAACCCTTTTGTCTTAGACTGGTCTGGATCTTATCACCTCTATGCAGATGAGGTTCAGTTTAAAAGTGGACTTGCCTCCATAAGTAAATAGTCCTTTTTTTTGTAATTATGTGTCTACGTGTCGGGTTAAGAACTCAAATATGTCCTCATTATCTTAGGAGAGAGATATTTTTTAATGCCAGGCCTTAGGTAAGAGATTCATTGTTAGTGAAGCCAAAATTCCAGTGACCGAACTAACGCTTTGGACGCAGGTGAATCCCCTTCCGTCTCTATCGGGAGGGGTGCTGAGTTTAAATTATTCTTGACTGAGCTTCCAGAAAAGACGCACACTTGCTGCTCTTGTGCTGTATATCTGTCGATGTCTAGTAAAATCACCGATTCATACTAGAAGATCCTTGAGCATTGGATTTTAACTTCCTTGGAAGCCAAGTCGACAATCCTAGATCGACACCATATCCAGCCTACCCTACACCCAGCAGCCAGAAGAAACTAAAATAGTTCAGGAAATCACTCCTGTTCCTGCATTCTGGTGGTAACGGTACAGTGACCGTAGAGTACCGTCTGGGAGAAGATCAACCCTAGTGGTCTGTGTACAGTCCAAGTATTTGCATGACATCTCTCCTGCCTATCTTAGGGTGTATCAGGCCTTTTTGTGTGAGATTGTAACAATAAGAAAAACGGACTATAACCCCGTGAAACCCCATTACAACTCATAGGGCATACTTTCTTATTCAATATTGTATTTAAGGATCCGGGAGCTTCAGCAAGGAATTCACCAGTGTTCTGAGGAGTTCTTCCCAGCAAACAGGACTTTGTACAAACTAAGTGATATGCCAGCACCTGAAGTTAATCCTATACCTAAGTGCCAGTTCCATGAGTCCAGTATTCCACATCTTAGTAGTTTTGATGTTAGTTGTTACTAGGGGCAACTCATGCGGTTATCGATCATGACCTGTCCTTGTTTCATCAATGGTGATTGACTTTGCTGAATTCCTTTGCTTTTATTCCTACAATTGTTGCACTAATTACAAGAGGTTTTGTGATTTTTAAATTCTTGTTTTAATGTCCATCTTTCACAATCCCTAGTTTTCTGGAGTTTTTGTAGTAACGTTACATTACATGTTTTACTGTGGTATTTTGACTAGAATAGGAGCACTATCTAGTCTGGGAGCTTAATTGTAGTGAGGGAGTCAGGCCATGTTGCGCCTAGAAACGTTTTATATTCGGTAGTGCCATAATTTGAGTCGCCTCACCCCTGAAGTAGGTTGGGTGTTCATTGGAGCCTAGACCATTACGAGCCAACATCTTAACATTAAAAACTACTTCAGAGTGACATTTGTTTCTTAAGGGGAAACCCCAACAAAGGCACGTGACACTAGCAGTATGTGACAGGCTATATAGCGGCCCCTGGCAACAGCCAGGATGGGGCTTCAAAGTAACGAAAAATTGCACCCCACAGACGGGATGACGAAGACAAAAGTAAAATAATGTAATTTTTGGACACTATTTTGATTCAAACGGGTATACAAACTACATAAAGAATACACGTTCAGTCTATGTATTTATAATTAAATACATGAAGTGAACAATACATACTATTTATTCTATTACACCCCTTCAGGGAACTTGTTTGACCCCCACCAATGTATTTATTTTTCTACATTTACAATATTTTTTTTTATTTTTTTTTGTGTGTGTTTGTTCGAAAGTGCCAATGGTCATAAGTCGAGAAGAAGGGATTTTATCATTGCGTCTCTTGTTACCCTTGGAGATATCGTGCGAAAACCTCCCATACTTAATCCGCTAAGCAAATTACAAACCTTACTTACTCTAAACGTAGTAAAGCACTTTAGTAGTGCCTTCCAGTATTCGCCTTTTTTGCTTATTTGCACTATGAAAACTAAGTGCCTGCTTTTCAGAACGAAGAAAAAACATCCTACCCCTCATTACACATAAAATTCCCCGTATGTGTTTATGGTAAACATTGATAGAATTTCACTGGAATATAAAAATCATAGATTATTTTTTCCTTCGCTTTAACGCCTCAACGTGTTGTCATATCGACTAAAAGTCTCGTCTAGGCTACAGTTAGATCTCCTACTGCACAATTTGCGCATAAACTGAGGTAAGTCTAGCACATTAAGTTTATATTTTGCAGCTGTCTGTCTGTCTGACTGCATGCTCTTTCTTTGCATTTCTTCCTTCTCTGCTTTTGCTGGTGTGAGTACAGTAAAAGTGGCTATCGGAAGCGAAACAAAAATATTACCTGCAGGTGTAGGGGAAAAAGAGCTTTACAGAAGAATATATGAAGACAGGAGTATAACACAAAAAAAAAAATATATATATATATATAAAGAAAGGAGCTTTACACGAGAAGATATAAAGAAAGGAGCTTTACACAAGAAGATATGAAGAAAGGAGCTTTACACGAGAAGATATAAAGAAAGGAGCTTTACACAAGAAGATATGAAGAAAGGAGCAAGTATATATGAACAGCCAATAGAAATAGAACTAGGCCGTGAAGCCGCGGCATTTTCTTGTCTCATAAATCAATTACACACTTTCTGGGGAGAGATTAAGGCCGGGGGCCACCAGTTAATATCGTTAGGCTGGTTATTAACGATCGAAGAGGCTAAGAGGACGGGATCTCTGGTCCGTCCCAAACCCACTTTTATTTCACTAGATCTGATAATTCCCACTCTGTCAATCACATGTGGCTTCATCAAGACTCACCCACAGTCGACTACGGGTTACTTCATAGCCGTTTAGTGGATAAATTGTGCTATATTGATATGTTGTTGGTGTCTGTGGCTTAGACATTGCAAACGCCCATCGTAATTCCGAGGTGCCAGGTTTGATTCCATCTGCAAGCGATTTGGCAGCAGAATGTTTTGTGTTAGTTTCGACAGTGGTGTCGAAACAAGGCAAACTAGTGAACGTAAAATTGCCTAGTAAAATCGCACACATAAAAAATTAAATAAAATAGCTTGGACTGGTTCTGATGTGTACTCTAAAGGGTACACAATCAATTTTGTACTGTTGTACGGTTGAATGAGGATTTCAAGATTTGTACCTTTCTGATTCTCATTCCTGAAATGGTAATCCGAGAGAGTGCAATCCTAAAAGAGGAAAAACGTTGATAAAAAAATTAAAAAAAAAAGAAAAGAAATTAAAGGAAAACACATGTGGCTAAAACTCAAAATTGCTTTGCGTTTGGGAAGCTACTATTTTGAAAGCACACTCGTTTATTTGAATTGCATTGCCATCATCATCATTATCATTAACAAACACTCACGCTTATTCACATTAGTTATGAGCCAAACAGCTCTCTGGCGGTGCTAGGTTTTGATCACACTTTAGAAAATGTTTTACAAGACTGCCCTCTCCTGGAAGACCTTATATGTAATAAACAAACATGCTATATATTTATTGACGCCCATAGAATCAAATAGGAAGATAGATACACACACTAGTTGCAGAACCAACCCTATCATTTTTGGGGGAGCTATTGAGGATTTTTTCTAGGCAAACTTTATGTTCAATAGTTTGCCATTGCCACATAAACGGTCGGCTGTCGATATACTGTCGAAACCAACGCAAGACGATCTGTTGCCAAATTGCCTGCAGATGGGATCGAATCAGACACCCTGGCATTACGGAGCTCGTTCGCAAAGCCTAAGCCACACATGACGACACATCCACATAGCAAAATCATATTGCAGCACCACTAAACGGTTACAAAGCAGTTTGTAGTCCATGTAGGTGGGAGCCGAGGTAGTGTAGCTCGAAGGTCTTGAGTTAAGATCCACATCGAGTCAGACATGTTTTGTTTGCAAAGTTGACCTGGCTGGCTGCCAGGTCAACGCAGCCTAAAATGAGTCCCAGGTCAGGTCTCGCAAAAGAAGTTTAGACATTTTATGACTCCCCAACTAGTTTATTTCTGTAAATTGCGGGTTTGAAGCCGAAATGAGAACCACTGAGTTGTAGATTGTTTGTTGTTTTAGTATCCTGAAGCCATGATTTGTTAACTCTTAGGCTCGGTATTGTGGATATCGAAACCTTTCTGCCTTGATTCCATTGTAAATACCATAAATCTGGGAGAAATGTGGCTTTTCTGACTACCCCCAGGAGTGAACCCGGACCGCAAGGAGTTCGTCACCCAGTCACCGCGCAATCCGGTTTAGCCAACTACGCTAGAGACTCAGTTTTAGATAAGTAACATATATTATACCTGTGTGGGTTAATCATGAAATATCTAAGTAGTTTTCACTGTTATTGTTAACCTATCCCCCAAAAGGGTATTATTAGTATCCAATAAAAGCCACCATAAGCGGTTTTCTGTGAACGATAACATTTAACTGATTTAGTGTTAATTATACCGCCAGCACAATCTTATGCTGTAGCCGCCGTGATGTAGTGACTGAACGCTCGCCTGCGGATCGGAAGATCATGAGTTCGGGTCCTGTCAGATTTGAAAAAAAAAATGTTGTTTTAATATCCTTGGCTCCCAGGTGACCCCGCCCTGAAACCATGTATATTCCTGCGAAATACATGCGACTGTCTGATGTTGACCACATCAAACACCATGTGCCGATTGGTCCGTAATATATAGACCCAATACGAAGGCGTAGAGAAGGGTCCTTTACAGTCTCATCCGAAATGGCTGCAGAAAAACATCAAATTATTCAAGTAAAATTACCCCAGTGAAATAACTAGCAAATAAAACTATCTTAATTTTTTTTTTTAACATAAATGATAAAGTACTGTCAGCATTGTTGCAAAGACAGTGACCATAGCTAACTATATAACTGTCTAAATTATATAAGTTCAATAAACTATACAGAACAAGTCATTTTATTCCTAACTATTTAATATACACAGGAAGACGCCAATAGTAAAGTGAGCAATCTTTTAAACAAGACAACTATACCTTGTTAGACAGTTTCAACTATGGTAACTACTGCTACATACCCACTCTTCTTCTTTTGAAAAGACTTCACGAACACTCAGAATAAACCCGACAGATAACTCAGTATGGCAATCGATGCTTGTGAAACACTCGGATCAATATGCCCGAACAAGAAACGGAGACATTGAAGAGAAACCCAAGTCCCCTGAATATAAACTAGAATAATACCACTCTTAAGCCAAATCATCCAATTCAAATAACTTGCCATGTGTAGTGGAAAGAACGTAACAGTGAAAACGGTTAAGGAGGTGGCTTTACGTCTGTCTCGGAGCTAACAACACCCACACATCTCCATGGCAACGAGAGGACAGTGAGTAAACAGAACAGTCAAACAGTGTCAGTTGCAGTGTCGTCATTAGGTAGATGTATGGCTGGGGAGATCACGAATGTGATAAGATGACTGGACGATCACTTGTTATGTATGTGATGACTGGAAGAACATGTGTTATTTATGAGAAAAGATGACTGGAGGATCACTTGTTATGTATGGAATAAGATGACTGGAAAATCATCTGTTACTATGACATAAGATTATTGCAAGATAATTTGTTACGTATGAGATTAGATGGCTGGAAGATCACCTCTTATGTATGTGATCAGACGGCCAGAAGATCACCTGTTATGTATGAAAAAAGATGACTGGAAAATCATCTGTTACTATGACATAAGATTATTGCAAGATAATTTGTTACGTATGAGATTAGATGGCTGGAAGATCACCTGTTATGTGTGTGATAGGATGACTGGAAGGTCAAGTTTATCTATGAGAAAAGATGACTGGAATATCATTTTTTAAATGAGATAAGAAGGCTGGAAGTTTGTCTGTTATGTAAGTGATAGGTTAACTGGAAGACCACCTTTATCTATGCGTTAGGATGACTGGAAGATTATCTGTTATGTTTGAGATAAGATGACTAGGAAATCATCTTTTACATATAAGATAAGATTATATAAGATAACAATCAGACCACCTGTTATGTATGAGACAATGAGACTAGGAGATCACCTTGTGATTAGAGAGTACACAAATATGACATAGTGTGGGTGAAATAAGGAGAGTAGAACTTCGCAATTTGGGTGCTCTTTCTGCAAGAAAATTGCAAATGAATTAGAAAAATTATTTGTAAGATAAGAACACAATTCTAAAAAATCATGACAGAAAAAGAGCAGGAAAATTCGTGAAAAATAAACATGATAAGAATAAAGTAAAAGAAAGTCATTACCAGAGGATTTAAATGGCACTAAACCCTATAAGTGCTGACTCATCATATTTTTATCTCTACCTATCTCAAGATGTGCTACTTGACAGCGACACAATGAGAGAAAAAAGGCTCTAACATATTCAGATTGAATGATTTTTTTTTTTTAATATATAAAAAGCATGTTAGAAACCTGATCATGTCAGCACCGCATTATTTAAATTTTACTAACCTAATAAAAGTTTTGCTTGAACGCAATAAACTGTTCGAAATTGTAGATAATTAAAACGTCAATGTTAAAATAAAGAGTAAAGCTAACAGTTCAGAATGAATGAGTTATGTAAAAACTGTGTTAGAAACGAAGAAAACAAAAAATAGGACAGACAGACAGACAGACAGACAGACAGACAGACAGACAGACAGACAGACAGACAGACAGACAGACAGACAGACAGACAGACAGCCAGCCAGCCAGCCAGCCAGCCAGACAGACAGACAGACAGACAGACAGACAGACAGACAGACAGACAGATAGATAGATAGATAGATAGATAGATAGATAGATAGATAGATAGATAGATAGATAGATAGATAGATAGATAGATAGATAGATAGATAGATAGATAGATAGATAGATAGATAGATAGATAGATAGATAGATTAGATTAGATTAGATTAGATTAGATTAGATTAGATTAGGTTAGTTTAGATTAGATTAGATTATATTAAATTAGATTAGGTTAGTTTAGATTAAACTTAGTAAGCAACAAGGGAAAAGAACCACCAGAAAAAGAAGGAAAAAAAAAAAAAAACCCCACACACACACACACACACACACACACACACACAGAGAACTAAAAAAAAGAGCACGCACAGATGTTTCTGTATTGAACCAACGGGTCATGATATTTTACCTGAGCTAGGAAATTGCCTCAGCGATGGTATCCACTCCCGGATACGACATTCGTTTATTACCACTTAGGTCTGAGCAGTTCGTCTCTTCACAATACGTTTGACAGGCATTTAGTTATAACAACGCTGTAATATGCATGTAGATTTATTACTTTTGAAACATTTCATAACTCTTATCTTGTGCCATTATGTAGTTCCGAAAAAAGGCAGCATCAATAACATTGGTTAACAAGCGAATCGAGGCAATCGATATATGTTATTGCCAAAGTAAGAGACAAACGAAATGGGTGGACATTTTAGTGATACTTTACGGAAAAAGTCATTAAGGAAAATTAACTTCTTTGGGTTTTGGTTTAAAAAAAAACAGTGGTTGGGGGTGGGGGGTAGGGGTAGGGGGTGGGGGGAGGTATTTTAAGACAAGGAACAGTAGTGTAAGAAAAACAGGAATTGTTGCAGTTCTTCTTTTTCTTCTTCTTTTTCTTCTTCTTCTTCTTCTTCTTCTTCTTCTTCTTCTTCTTCTTCTTCTTCTTCTTCTTCTTCTTCTTCTTCTTCTTCTTCTTCTTCTTCTTCTTCTTCTTATTTTTATTATTATTATTATTATTATTATTATTATTATTATTATTATTATTATCGTCATCATTTTTATTATATGGTTCATGGCAAATTGATACAATAATGTGTATGTGACAATATAAAATGTATAACCCAATACCTAAAAATAGAACACAGTAAAGTGGCTCACATAGCAGCCTTGCAAATATTTTACGGGTTGAGAGACCCTCATACACAGCCACCCCAACATTTTGTGTGGGTTGGGGAAAAGTGGGGGGGGGGGGGGGGGGGCGGGCGAGAAGCATAGGGACCAAGAGCTCACAGAGACCTAACCGCTTTGGTAAACCAGACAGTATATATTCCTGCCTCAACTATCCATTTGAAAGAAATGCAAATGGTCGACAATTTTAGGGGGGCCCTATGCACGTATCGCCCCGGACAAGTGCTCAGCAAGGCCGACGCGTTAAGATGGCACAAGCATTAAGGGTACTGTACCTGTGCGTTTACATAACATTGCAGAAAGAATATCCTCGTTTTTTGCTCTTTGTTTTAACTAGGCGATTCTACGTTCATTAGTTTGCCACTGTACTTCATTGTAGTCTCTAGATACGACTGTTGAAAACCAACGCAAGGCGGTCTGCTGCCGAATTGCTTGCAGCTGAAGTAGACCCGGATACCTCGAAATTACGAAGGCCTTTCGCAATGTATAAAGCTACCGGCGCAGACAAAGAGTGTACAAGGAAGACAAATAATTTCTAGCAGGGCAACAGGCTAATCTGTATCATCTATCAGATCCATCAGCTGCCTATACTGCGGCTATCAGACTGTCTACCTCTATGGGTCCCTATGATATTCCATCAGTTTGCCTGTATGTCTGTCTCTGTGTTGTATGTCTTTCAATCTCATCAATCTTTGTGTACTTCTATGTTTTTTTTTAACCGATTAATTTATTTATGTGTAAAAATATCAGATTCGCTGTTAAAATAAAATATGGTTTAGGAAAAAAAAAAGGTGGGGGGGGGGGGGGGGGGACAGAGTACCATTCCTGATGAGCCCATGACATCTGAAATTGATGGATGTATACGCATGACAGCAGGCAAGCCACCAAACTAGATAAGAACGCTGGTCAGACAAGACCACAGTGAGATCGAGGGATGCCAAACGACCACCTTGGGTCGATAAGAGAGGAACAGGTGCGGGGAGAGAGAAAAACGGGGAAAGAAACCAAGTGGGGGAAAAAGTAGAGATGGACAGTCAGGGCCTGGACGTTGAAGTGAGCCGTCGAGAAGGACTTATGATTGTGGGTAGAAGGTGAAGAAAAGTAGGAAACCTAGTTAAGATTTGCTAGAAGTGATATTTCTACAGGACGTTAAGAAAGACGTAAGAACAGTTAAGAAGAGTTAATAACCTGCTTGCAATGAAGTAACGTCCTAGCAACATGTATTGAAGCTATAAATCATCATTATATTAGGGAACTTATCGTCACATATGAATAGTCAGCAATAATATATTGATGTGTTCCTACTGTTGTTTAAATTAAACATATTCGTTCTACTTAAATTGACATTAAATTTTGTATTTAACAAACTTGTTATCAGTCGATTTGTTACATCACTGACCGTGTTGTAAACACAATCAAGAGACGTACAAACGTTATCCTATATACTATGTCTGAATTAGGCACATCGGAATGAGCTTGGGACATGTGAAAGATACAACTGTGACACAATTATATATAGATATTTGGCGCTCTGACCCAGGACAGTCTTGTTTACATCGACATCTTAAGAAAGCAAGATTGCTGGTAAAACAAACAAAGTAAGCAACTACAATAAAACATGAACTAAATAAACGAACGTTAATGATTGTACCTAACCTAAGAAATAAGTCAAAAAACACTTCAGCCGAAACTAGAAAGGAAAGTGAACCAGACTAACAGCATGCACCATTCAACGACTCAATCCGGGTGAGATGAGATCCCCTTTAAGGTTACAACAAGGACCATTCTACGAATGGATCCGAGCGAGCTGAGCTTTATTCCAGGCTACTACAAGTACCGTCAACACTTGAATCCGGGGCGACGAGCCCATTCTAGCCTTGATCTAAAAAATATACTTTCACAAACCTAATGAAATGTACACACTCTGAAGACTGGGTGAAAGTCAAGAACATTCATCAACAGATTGTGAAATAAGTCCGACTTGAAGAATATAAAAAATGTAAACTAAGACCGATCTAAGAACATAAGAACTGCGAAATAAGTGAGATTCTCGAGAACAGTAAAGAACATTTTTTAAAACTATAATTTGTGTTTTAATTTACAGTGGTGTAGGGAAAAGGTTTTCTATCTTTCCCTACCTTTCTTTCAAACTTTATTTTGTTGCACACAACAAGGTAATTTGAGAACATTTTTGTAAATATTGTTTTACAGTTTACATTAGTTAATTACACAGGTTTTAAAAATGGCGGACCAGGGAACAGTGGAAGCACAGTTCAGAAAAGTTTTAAATGAAGTCGTACAGTTAGAGTTAGGCACATCGGAATGAGATTTGGAGATGTGAAAGATAAAACTGTGTCACACTGTCAATATTGCCTGACATTGTCACTCATACAAAAGCCATCAAAGTTAAAATTAGTAACCATGTCTGAGAATAACTGTAGGAATGAGCAGAAGAGATAGAATCCGACTTGAGGTCACGTGAGAAAAAGTCCGCACAAAACAAATTCTAAATAAAATATACAGCAAATGTTGTTGTTGTTGTTGTTGTTGTTATCGATCCAGCGGCGCATGAGCTTTCGCCCTTTGGCCCAATGCCATGTAGTGGAATTTGCATGTTTTCACAAGCTGTTCTTTTCCTCCGTACAAGGTGTTCCACTTGTCTGGTCTCGGAGGGAGTAGCGTTCTTCTTGTCTCACTGAGTTTTGGGCACTCAAAGAGATGGTGTTCAACAGTTTCGTAGGGGTAGTTACATAGCTGGCACTCTGGGGAGTGTTGTGGCTGTATTCTGTTTAGGTGTCCATTGAGTGGAGTATGTTGCGTTCTAAGTCTGAAGATGGTGGCCTGGTCCCTTCTTGTTAGATGGTTAATGCTGTCATTAGGATCAGGGCCAGACATATGTCTATAAACCTCTCTTCCAGTGTCTCCCATGGCCCATCTGTTCAACCAAGTCTCTTTGTTTATAGCTCTTATCAGTGTTTTTGCTGTCTGGAGGGTTGTCGCTGTAGGTGGTTGTTCTTGTGTTGCTCCTTTCTTTGCCAATCTGTCAGCTCTGTCATTACCTGGTGTGCCGGAGTGACCTGGAATCCACTGCATCACTATTCTGATGTTGTATGAGGTAATAAGATGATCGGCATCCAGGATTATCTTGGCTATGTCAGTTCTGCAGCGTTCATTGCCCTCCAGAGCTTGAAGGGCAGACATTGAATCTGTGAAGATGACAATATTTTGGACCTTTGAGGGGTAAACATCCATTACAGTCTTTAGGTGGTATACTGCTGTTTCCAGTGCAATTATTTCAGCTTCATAGTTTGAACAGAATTCCCCGCATGCATCAAAAATCTCTTCAACAGATCCATCGGGATAACCTATGTAGATTCCGTAACCTGCTTTAATGGTAGCTTTTAATGCTGATCCATCAGTATAGACATGTATCCATTCTTGGGGGTAAGAATCAACGGTCTTTAGTGATGAGTTCATAAGAGCGATTGGGTCGGACTGTTTGGTTTCCTCGCCTACCAATTTAGTTTGGACTTCTGGAGCTTTAAAGCGAGCATGTGGTGGTAGGTTTTTTGCAACATTCTGAATTCCTTGACGTCTTTCTGGGAGGTGGTATCTGTCCTGAATTTCATTTACACAGTGTAAAACCGATTTGTGCTTTATTCTTTGTTTGGATTCCCAGTTTTCTACAAGATGTCTATTAGGATGGTTACGATTTTTCCTAACGCATCTTTCATAAATTTCTAAAGTGGCTTTTTCTCTCCGCAACCCGAGGGGTTCCACATTTGTATGGATTTCACATGCAGCAGTTGGTGTAGACTGCATAGCTCCGCAGATTAATCGGAGGGCATTATTTTGTACTCTGTCAAGAGTCTCTAGGTTAGTTTTTGGAACAAGTTGTAAGCAGTGAGTTGTTGTACTCTATCACAGAGCGAACATATCCTAGGTATAAGCCCCTCAGAGTTTCCTTGTCTGATCCCCATGATGTACCTGCAAGTCTCTTTAATAACTGTAACCGCCTCAATGCCTTATTCCTGATGTTTTCAATATGGTTCTTGAGGCTGAGCTGCGGGTCAAGTGTGACTCCAAGGTATGTGGGATGCTCTTCTTTCATCACTTGGTGTTTGTCTAACCTCAGGTTAATATTCTTCCTTGCTACTTGGTGGCTTTTGGTAAAGATTGTGTAGACCGTCTTTGCACAGTTAATCTTGAGTTTCCATCTTTGGCAGTAATCATGCAGTCTTCTAAGGTCTCCATTCAGTCTTTGGGCTCCACTTTCCACATTTTCATGACTCTGCCATATTGCTAGGTCATCAGCGTACAAGGCTTTTTCGGCCTTGATTTGTTCTGGCAGGTCATTGATAAAGATTAGGAATAGTGTACAGCTCAATGATGAGCCTTGTGGCAAGCCCTCCTCCAAGACTTCTTTAGAAGAGATTGCGTTGTGCATCTTAGTCTGGATTGTTCTATCTATCAGGAAGTATTTCACCCAGTTATACAATCTGCCATGTATTCCTATGCTCATCATCTTCATCAGGAGACCTTTTCTCCATACTCTGTCATAGGCCTGCTGGAGGTCGACAAAGACTGCCACTGTGTGTTTCTTATTCTGGAAGCCATCATGTATTCTTTGTGTCAGTCTGAACAGCTGGTCTTCTGTGCAGCTGTTGGTTCTGAAGCCTGCCTGTTCATGGCATAGAACACCAGAACTCTCAAGGAACCAATATAAGCGCCTGTTTATCATTCTTTCTGCAACTTTGCCCAAAAATACAGCAAATAAACTGATTTATCCACTTAGAGAGAATGCCTTGCGAAGCCATACAATACAAGGCTTACACCAAAAAAGGCGAGGGACGTAGAGCATAGGATAGACCAAGGATAATATAGAAAGATAACATCTTAGAAACACTACAACAGCAAGATGTGTCTTGGTCTAGGCGACCAGAAAAGCCAGAAGCATAACCTTATAACTTCCTCGACATCCAAAGCGGTAAATGAGGAAGTAAAGAAGAAGAAATATGTCGCTGATGCTATTTGTCTGTATGTTTCTTGCCTGCCTCTGTTTTCCTGTTTCAGTCTGTAAGATATTCCATCAGTTTTCTCAACTGTCTGTCACGCTGTTGTCTATCATCGTAATCCATCCATTGTTTTGTCGACTTCGAAAAATGTGTGTACCATTTTCATCTTCTTCTGTGTCTTTCTGTCAGTGAATATATCAGGCCATCTGCCACTGCTTTAAGTCATTATGTCACCTTCTCTATATATCTAATATAATGTCCCCTACGTGATTTCAGTATGAAAGATTGACACACGCAACCAATACCCGGATGCGAATTCAACGAGAGAAAATCTTAGAAACCCTATTCAACAGAATAAAACGATATTTTAGAGGCACCATGAAGTTACTCGTAAAATGCAGATCGTATGCGTCGACTTTGACGCATGGATAAATCTCAACTGTAGAACATACGATTGTGTCGTAGTCTATTTCCTAGTCCTCAAAGAAGAAAACAGGGTTTCTGCGCTGAAATGCAATGGAAAGATTCCCAGAAAAACATGAAAAGTGGAAGCTCTTGGATGGCGCAAGCTAAAGAAACAGTTAGACAGGTGTGTAGGCTTCATAACATTGGTCGAAAAACATAGTGGGTCCCAGCAAAAGGCAGACTTGTGTAGGGTTCAGATCACACTGGGCCGTGAGTGCAGGGACTGGCGAGCAAGCGCTTCCGAATCATGAGTTCGACAAATGATTCATGACAATTATAGTGCAGATCATGTGATGATCTGAACAGACGGCTCTGTGTTGAGAAGCAGATGCAGCTCATGGGATTTGTTAGCAACAGCGAATGGACGTCACTTACTGCATCAAAGGCTGTCATGTGATATCACAAAATCTCGTTTGAGAATGAAGGTTAAGGCAGCAACGGCAGCCTTTCGCAGCCTTTATCATTATTGTCTGAAAAGAATAGTATTTCTACGAGTGACGAGGGAATCTGGTCAACTATAAGCACTCCTCGGGTGAAAGGTGAGACAGATATACAATCGTACAGGTGCGACAGAAATTGAATCTTTACGTTGCTGCTTAAGATGGGACGGAACACTTATGGGAGTGTACCGAGTACTGTTATCACGACTCTTAATTAAACCTTTAACATTAAACATCAAGAGCGACTGACTAATAAACAGCATCTTGTCTCAGAAACTGAAATTTTTTAAACCCAGAACAAGCACCACGGCGGCTTGAAAAAAAAAAAAAAATTGCAGAGGGCACATTACCAGGAAAAAGGGAGACAAAGAATATAAGCGACTCCTTTGACTGAAGGTGTCCGAGGGGGAGGGACTGGCGAGAGACCGAGAATCTTTCAGGCAGATCGTCATGACAGCGACGTTCTGCAAAGGACTTCTACACAATGATGATGAAAAAGCTGTGACCATTCTGAAAGCAATGGCAACAACTTTATGCAAATTGCTAAAAAAAAAAAAAAAGCAGCATATTAATACTGGGGTTGCTTCTGCAACGTCACGCAAAGGATACGATGCTAACTAACTTTTACCAGTTACCAATGCTTGATATCCCGTGTATACGGATGAGTTTTTACATATCTAGGTAACTAAATTCTAACAATCTTGGGCATTAAAAGGAATGCAAGAAAGTGCAGGAGTCTCGTATTTAACTTAATGCAGGTCGTAAACATGACATTCAGTAAGACAGTCTCAAGCAGGTCAACGTGAAATGTTACGATGACACATTTATGTCCGACTGTTGCACAACATTTAACACCAATCTGTGGCAGTCCTGCAGACACTGTAGATTTATCATCTATAAAGTGCAATGGTTGCTAGTTGGTGCTTCGCAACGAGCCTTAAAGGCTCTGGTTATACCTACCATTGGCTCTGTGGCTGTTTCAAGAATATGTGTATAAATTGATTGATTTTAAAGATTAAATAAAAACAATGTAGAATTAAAAAAAAAAAAAAAATAAGAGAAAAATGAAATAACAAAGGAGCTTTTAATGAAAATGTTAAAGCTGGTAAAGAAACTAAAATATCCACGCCGTTGTCCTGTAACCTGTCAATAGTGTTGTGAAGGATGTCAAGGGTGTTAAACACGTGACATCACGGTGCGGACAAAAATTTCGGCAGTATAAAGATGGCTGCTCCCTTTTAACGTGCACCAAAGAGGAGCAGCGCTCTGTTGTAATCAGTGAAGGGGTGAAACCTGTAGAAAACCATCGTCGATTAAAGTTTCAGTCTAGTGATGTTTGCAGTTCAGTCTAGAAATTATATGGGAGTGAGGTATACAGTTTTAAAACGACGTGACTTCTGTGACCGGGTCAGACACAACGAGTCAGTGACCCCAGAGTGGACTGTAGCCATTGAAGGCCAAGAAAACTGCAGGTTAACTGTGATCCAAGTTTCAGCATACCATATTATCCATGATGTGAGAGAGTACGGCTGCTCCTCTTTGGTGCATGCTAAAAGTGGGGTTTTTATCTTTAACCTGTCATCATTACGTCACCTTGTTCGTCTGCTCCGCGATGTCACGTGCTCAACACTCCTTACATCTTTAACAATAGAAATGACGGCTCAGAGGACAATGACATGGTTACCATAGCTTCTAACACACATGTAATGTCTTCATTGAAGCACTGTCGTACATTCGGACTGGAATGAACCTTCTCTATTTGATTCTACTGCTACTAGATCCAAACTTATTGTAGAGTGAGATTGACTGGCCACGCCAGCGAGTAAGCGCCTTCCTATTATTATTATTATTTTCAACAATGTAAACCAAAGTTAAATTCACAATGCAATCAGTCTTATCTAGCTTGCTTAATTTGCGTAGCAGCCACAGTAGCATAGCGGTTAGTGGCCTTCTCAGTGAAGATAATGTTCATTGTTCAGGCTTCAGTGGGCACATAATAATGGTTTACAGAGTGGTACAGTACTGGGAACCCACATTGGTGGCATAGCCGGCTGACTCTCGCCTGCGATCCCGAAGGTTGTCGATTCGCATCTGTATTGGTCTGATTGAAAAAAAAAATACATCGGCTGCTAGGTCGACCTAGCCTATAATGGGTACCAGGTAAAGTCCTGGGAAGTTAAATTTGTCTACGCTATATTGACCACATCACCCACTGACTGCAGATTGTCTATAAAATACAAATCTAGCAAATACTTTATACCAAATACTCCTAACGACGTGGAAAAGGTACCTTTACTGTTCTGGGTCGACTAACTCTAACATAATAAGTACTGCACAAATTGTAGAATATTTTAAAGAAATTTCAGAGAAGGAAAGGCAATGAGCAAGGGAACGTATCATCTCGGTTCAGCAGTTAATTATGCATATACAACTTAAAAAAAAAAAAAAAATTACATACTTTTTGACTGGAGAATAGGATGGTCAGTCAACATATTGTAGTCATGTTATGTGAAGTATTAATCTGAAAATCTGAGAACTGGCAAACTTGCCTGGAAAAAGATAAAGACAAGAAGATAAATACATAGATGTCTGATTACAATGGCAAGAGTAGGACAAGAACACTGACCTGATACATGATTCTTGTGGCCATTAAGGATGGCCATCATGATTGCCCCCACTCGTCGATTTGGCACTTGATAATGATACGCTGAAATGTTTCCAAGCTGTCTTGTGTAAAAAACACTGAACATAATATGGAAAATAAGAGGAATTGAACCCTAACTCTCATTGCGGGCAAACGTACTAATCACCATGCATCCAAGGCTTGTGTCGTCATCATCATCATCATCATCATTATCATCATCTACGTCATCATCATCATCATCCTTGAATGACTTTATAGGTCAAATGGAGCTCATAGTCTACTTTTTCTTTCTGATGCAGCTTGCGCAATTTTTTCTATATCATGGCGCAACAGAAGCTCGAAAACACTAAAGGAAAATGAAAAAAAGAATAATAATAAGCAGAAAAAAGAAGAAGAAGAAGAAGAAGAAGAAGAAGAAGAAGAAGAAGAAGAAGAAGAAGAAGAAGAAGAAGAAGAAGAAGAAGAAGAAGAGAAGAAGAAGAAGAAGAAGACGGAGAGGACGAAGAAAGAGAAGAAGAAGAAGAAAGAAGAAGAAGAGAAGAAGAAGAAGAAGAAGAAGAAGAAGAAGAAGAAGAAGAAGAAGAAGAGAGAGAAGAAGAAGAAGAAGAAGAAGAAGAAGAAGAAGAAGAAAGAAGAAGAGAAGAAGAAGAAGAAGAAAAAGAAGAAGAAGAAGAAGAAGAAGAAGAAGAAGAAGAAGAAGAAGAAGAAGAAGAAGAAGAAGAAGAAGAAGAAGAAGAAGAAGAAGAAGAAGAAGAAGAAGAAGAAGAAGGAGGAGGAGGAGGAGGAGGAGGAGAAGGAGGAGGATGTGGCGGAGAAATAGCGATTGTATTATTACTGCTGCTGCACCTACTAATACTACTACAACTATTGGTTCTGTTACTATTGCAACAACAGCAGCAGCAGTAGTAGTAGTAGTCGTAGTAGTAGTAGTAGTAACAGCAGCAGTATTAGTGGTGGTGGTGGTAGTAGTAGTAGCAGCAGCAGTTGTAGTAGTGGAAGTAATTGTAATAGCAGCAGCAGTAGCACAGCAGTAGTAGTAGCTGCAGCGGAAGCAGCATCAGCTCCAACCATCAGAAGACACCAGGCGAAGGCGGGAAACCTCATACACAAACCTACTATATTGATGACAACAGAGATAACATACATTCACCAGGGGAACCGGGAAAACAGTCTGTAAGATTACATCAGGAATGCATGACTCATAACCCTAGTCGAAATGTAGGTCACTACCGTCAGAAATTTAATTTCCTCTCCCCGACTTCAGCCAATCACTGCACGCCCTAACGACCAAGAAGACAGCTTTTAGTAGATCTGTCATTTTGTCTGCTTTACAAATGTTAACCCCCAGGATACAGCTAGCGAAGCTTGCAGAAACTCAGACTTGTGTCTCGAATATAGAAAAAAATATACATGAGTGAAATGGACTACCGTAGTATATTTGTTCAGAGGACAAGTTAAGGATCATAAAAAATAGCTGAGAAAGTTGTTTGCCCCCCCTTCCCCCTACCCCCCCACCCACCCCTTCTTTTCCAACTTTTGAAATCTAGAGATGCCGGAACCTGGAGCGAGGAGAGGGGGGGGGGGTGCCCTTGAGCTCCCCCCCCCTTCCTTCCCGCTCCTCTATTTCCTCCCAGCCATCATAATATTAAAAAGTAATGTTTTAAAGTATATTTGTTTATATACTTCGTATGAGATATGCCAAAGGGGCTCCAATGGATTCCGTTTTTTAAGGGAAAAAGAAGAACTCCACAGGGGAGCATCCACAGCAGGAGTTCACCAATCATCAGTAGAAAGGTCCCTCGTCGACGATTTTATCGGCCCAATATCTCCCTAGACAATCTTGGTAGGTGGGTCGACCTGGTTTATGACGCCAGGCCTCAGACATCCCCTGCTGCACTTTATCGGGCGTTCGGACAGGGACAAGACGAAATGGTTATTTTGTAACTGGTATTGTGAGATTTGTTGTTGTTTATTGTCGCTAAAGTAGCAAGTTAAGTGACTACTTTCACGATCAGAGCGACAATCTGAAGTCTGGTTAATCGGACAAATGTTAGATTTTGGCAATTGGCAGAGAGAAACTGGCAGACTTTACTCGGACACTTTGGCTTTAAAGGGCTATAAAGGTTATTTTGTTGTTGACTAGGGCTTGGACCAGTCTACGCAGATCTATCCCCCACGCCGTTCCGTTGCGTCAACAGCAAGCTCGAAGCCCTTCCAGCCGCTTTGTCCAGTTGTTTCAGAGCCCGTTTCCGTTCCTGTCCTCCGATGCCCAAGTGCTTTAGTACATTGTTTGTGGAGGTGGAGATAAGCCCTTTTGCGCCTACCTTGACGCAAGAGTGTTACTGTGTACGCCACATCTCTCCTCAGATCGGCCACAAGTTCACTGTACTTTTCGAGCTTGTGCATTGTTATTTTCTTCCATCCGCGACTCGTACGGCACGCCGATCTCTATCAGAATAAGCTGGCATTTTCCCGCAGAATGAAGAACATGACAAGGTTCATTCCAGTCCGAATGTACGGCTGTGCTTCAATGAAGACATTAAATGTAGATGACTGGTTTCAGGCTGGTCTTTCGGATTGATTCTGGGCACTCATCGAAACCAGGCAGGTCGACCGCTAGTAACCAGTCGCTCGCACAGTCAAGTATTGATAGATCACATGCGACATTGTTGACTTTACCTTGAGCAATTTGCCCAGCCTTGAGAAAGATCATTGTGGGGACTATAGGACTTGCCGTCGCATTGGCGCTTTTCCTGGCTTGATCCACAATGTCCGCTAGCTCTTTCCGGACTTTATTGTGGCGCCATGTATTTGTCCTTAGCCTAGGGCTTTTCTGCATGTACTTGAGCGTCTGTTTAGCTCTGCATAGAAGACATGTCGGATCTGTGGTAGCACGCCTTTAGGCCGTGTTGACGCCAGAAAGTAACACGTAAACATAACTTATCATAAAACTCAGCCGCAGCAGGGCCGTTCGCCAGATCTCACCCCAGTGAGGTTTTCGTGGCAAGGCACAGAATAGAACAGAATGGAACGACAGACGACCGGCCCTATATGACGTGTAACGGTATAAAAAATGATGCTATGAATGATATATTTAATAACATTACAAACATATTATTTATGTAAATACTATTCGGCACGTTACAACAACAACATCTATAACGATAACAGAAGTAATAATAATAATAACAACAACAATAACAACAACAAAGTAATTTCTCATTTTAAGTTCCTTGAAAGTTACCTACCCCCTCTTAAAAAAATGTGTAAATGTTTATTGTGTACACATCCATAGAGAGACTAGTCTATATTCAGAAAAGAAACGACGGAGGAGAAGGGTGACGAAAAGTTTTTTTTTTAAAAGGGAGATAGAAAGAGAAGGAAGAAAGAATGAAAGACACTGCTTATATGGGAAGTCATCAAAATCCTGAGTGTACAAACTGAATTGTACTTTTTTTTCTCTTAAGTTATACAGTCTATGGCTTGGCTTGGCTTTTTACCCCACCAGGACATCACACAAGCGATTAACACCCGATGACACAAAGTGCCACCATGCGGATGAGGATCACCGTGGAGAGGTCCCAGAAACCGCGTTCAGACATTTGGCCATAATGATAACCTGCCTATATTGCGGCCCCTGGCAAAAGCCAGAGTGGGGCTTAATATACAGTCTATGTTTACGAGCACGTGTTATATTGGCGGGGCACCTGATGATACGCAGACACAAAACAGAATTCTGGTGTGACTAACAGTGCTGCTGTGGTGTGGAAGACGAAAGAACAAAAACACGACTCGGAAAAAAATATGCGGAAGCAAATGTCTAGTTTAATAAACGCAGATTTGCTTTTATCTCATTTATGTAAGTCACGAACTATATTGTAATTTTTCGGGAGGCAAAAATGAAATTAGTGTTACAGTAGTTATATTTATAATATGTCTAACCAGAAAGCAATGGCAAACTACTGGACGTAAATTTCCCTAGAAAAACCACACAACAGCCTGGTCTGTTCGTGTTAGTTATGAGAATTCCTGTAAAGGATACGTAACAACTTATCAATGAACATCATCATCAACATCACCACGCTGTGCATTATAGTATAACACAACATAACCTTTGACCCATTAGGGTCTGATTTTGCTTTTCGACATTGTATTCAGCTGCGACATCGCGGCTGTTGCCATATCAAGTTGTGTCTTGATCTCTTTGGTACAGCTGCCATCGTTGCATATGTGGGAGTCAAGATATATAAAGGTTTCAACTTCTTCTAGTTTTCCCCCTTTTATCTTTATGTTGTTATCTACTAGATTTTTGTGACTATTTACCAGAATCTTGCTTTTCTCGGCATTAATTTCCATGTCATATTTACTACAGCCTGCCTCTAATTTTATAGAAGTTCTTGGAGTTCTATTTCGGAACCAACCATGAGATCTATCTCGTCTGAAAAACGTAACTACACAGTTATCTTCCGCAAATGGGTATAGACGAATCAAAATTTTCTTGTGTTCCTGTCATTATGTGCTTCAAAAACAAATTAAAAAGGACAGGGGATAATATACAACCCTGTCTCACTCTCACACTGGTATTGAACAATTTTCCTATGTCATTTTAAATGAGTACTGCACTGCTTGCATCTTTATAAAGTGCTTCAAAGGTGTCTATAATGTTCTTATCAAAGTTGAAGTTATGGAGTAGGTCGCGTTGTTATTGTAAATGTTTTTCTGTGTGCATTATAAGTCCAATTCTTTCCCGTTGAAGTTAATTCTTCTTCTTTTGCCCTACTAATTATGCCATAAAAGCAGATTTAGGTCAAGTTTTCTGTCTTTTGCTAGTTGCGTAGTTTGCTAGTTGCGTGACTCGTTACTTCCCTCCTTCTTCTTAACCGGTCTCTTGAGTATTTCATGTTGTTCTCATGTCCTACGCTCTATCTACTAGGTAATTTTAGTTCCACTCTGACAAGATGACGAAACCCTTTGATTCTCTGAAGTTCAATTAAATCATGCGCCTACCATTGTTCTTAGTTCTTTATTGGTGACTGTCTCTTCTTGTTTCTCGCCCCGCCGACCTCCCCCACCCCCTCCTCCTCAAAAAACAGCAGTATGCACTGTAGAGGACGTTCATGATAGAGAGGGTACATATCATTTTGCACAAAAAGCCCTATTCGCCAACTGCAAGGAAAGGGTTCTTTATTTGCATTTGCTTCCATTGCTAGACATATCGAAACCGTGTTTTAGGAACGCGTTGGGGATTTGGGTTAGTTTTATTGTCTAAGTCAACACTGCAAAAGCAAATTTGATATTCCTAATATATAAATTCATTTGTGTATTACTTGTAACGATAGTATCGAGTATCACTTATGCTAATAAGAAATGAATCTAGAACAATATGCCTTATACGCCATTGGTTTGAATGGGGTTCTTTTGGCAGCAACTGATCTGGGAGAGAAGCTCCAACCGGCGGCCCGACAGAGCACTGCTCTTCTCACATGACAGATTCTGTGACATGCTTTGTTCTAAACGTACTAGTGTAAGCTTTACTTTGGAGAATGCAAGGAAGGCTGAGCAACAGATCATGTAGCATAGACAACACACGGTTTCTTCTTCTTCTTCTTCTTCTTCTTTTTCTTCTTCTTCTTCTTCTTCTTCTTCTTCTTCTTCTTCTTCTTCTTCTTCTTCTTCTTCTTCTTCTTCTTCTTCTTCTTCTTCTTCTTCTTCTTCTTCTTCTTCTTCTTCTTCTTCTTCTTCTTCTTCTTCTTCTTCTTCTTCTTCTTCTGTTGCTGCATCCGACGATTAATTGCGTTGTGCCTGTTTACAGCATGACTGCGATATTTGCGCTTCATGGCTAACACATCTGACTTTAGCAAGCATTTGTTGACCGGGTTTGTTTTTTCAGGCCCATTTTTGTGTAATATGGAGAAAAGTGGATAAATTTTACGCTCGTCTCCCCACTTACATACCGCTACACACTAGTTAGCTTCTGATTGGGCGACGTACTGGCCACCTCATTTATGATAGGTCGGCCTCGAGCGATCTGACTTTCATAGGGTCACCGGGAAATTTCGCACTCAAGTTCATAGCGCGTGCTGTATATTTCACCATGCCAGAGCTTTTAATACTTCTAAAACATTTATATACTGGGTCTAAACACTCCCCCCCCCCCCTTCCCTTTCTCCCTTATCTCGTCAAGCACACACGTAAATGGGGACTGATCTAACAACTGATGGTGTTGTACAATGGGGTGTGTAGGGAGACCATCGTATAAATAACCGTAACGTAATTTCACTCCTGGCTTTCCACGTGTTAGAGGAGAATAACAGACCCACTGACCACCTAAAAAGCATGTCGTAAAAGGCGACTAATTAGCGGTTGTCTCTTTTGAAGTCAGCGTGCATCTGCCTGAGAAGCGAAGAAGAAACAGTCTGTCTATTATTAAGCTAGATCTGTAAAAAAACGATGTGCACGCAAAACTCAAGTGATGGAAAGTGACTAAAATTCAGAAGTGGCCGAACAATCAGGACTATACTCTGTAGTTTACAGCCGGTAAAGGTTAAGAAAACTACCCCTGGTCTTAACTGTCTGTGTTTATTATTCCCTTCTATATTGTCAAATAATACAATCTTCCGGAAAGACAGAGATGGTTCAACAAATATATCAACGGTGATCACAAACAGGAGCCGCAGTGGTGTAACGGCTAGACGCTCGCCTGCGAATTAGGTTGAGGTCTTGGTGGAGCAGAACTTTTATTTAAAAAAAAAAAACACTGGTTCCCGGGTATCAGGAAAAGTCCTGGGAACTAAGGCGGCCAGCGTGATGTTGACTACATCACCCACCGAGTGTCCACTTGCTTTATAAAATTTAGGTCTAGCATACCCAATATCGTCTGAAAGCGTGGGAAAGTATCCATTACTTTTAATTTCTGATCATAAGCAAACAAAACACGCACATAATATTCACATATCATAAGATAGTTGCGTTTCCTTAACATGACGTTGTAGAAACAACCCCAGCACTTTCTCGCTGTTGTGGCTTTTTTAAGGCAAATTTTCGTCCAGTAGTTTGCCTTTGCTTTCTGGACAGTCTGCTTTCGATACCACTGTCGAAACCAGCGAAAGACAAACCGTCCGCAGCAGGGATCAAACCCAGCACCTCGACATTATGAAGCGCGTTCGCAACGCCTAAACCACAGGCGCTGACCGTATCAAAAGTTTTCAACACAGAATAAGATCCACTCTATCATTAAAAAACTTACTTGCAATATACTCCACACCAGGGTCAAGGGGTGCATATATGAAGTATTTTACTACAGACGTGTAATTTAAATCCTTCACTAGACGTTGTTTTGTTATGTAAATTTCCGCTTGCTCGCCTGGCTTCAAATAAACTCGTCCAGACAAGACTGGTTACAAAACGTCTATGCGCAAAAAAATTTTTTTTTTTTTTTTAGGTTGTTTCCGGTTGACAGCGAGGGGGACATCATGATGGCTGTTTTATGTCCGGGGAGAAACATCTCATGATGTTTCATTGGAGCCTAAGGTTGTGGTGGGGGAGATAGAGTGAAGGAGGGGGAAGGGGTGGTTGAGAAAATAGAGTGAAGAAGGGGGATGGGGGTGGTTGACTGTTTACATTTGTATGTGTACAAATATTCAGGGTCGCCGACTCAAAAGTAACATGAGGGGAGAAGTCAGGCTGGGCAGGGTTTAGGCTCAATAACTAACAACTGAAATTAGGCAATTATTAGATACGTGTGTCCAAATTACATGACAACAATAATAATAATAATAATAATAATAATAATAATAATAATAATAATAATAATAATAATAATAAGCCGTGGTTAACACTAATTTCATTCAGTAAAACACCCGGTTCGTGATAACAAAATCGTGCTAACCGCGGAATCATAAAAATGATACATTAGAGCTGGGACCAACGTTTTGTTCATGTTAACTGAGTGTTTTTCTGAAACGAGATCATGTTAATGTGGTTTTACTTTAATAATAATAATAATAAAACTTCATCTTCATCATCAGCAGCAGCAGCAGTATTAGTAGTAATAGCAGCAGCAGTAGTAGCAATAAAAGTGGTAGTAGTGGTAATAGAAATGTAAAAAAAAGCACCCTTTCCCATGCCTTCTGACGTTTTAGGCATATAGGGCTAGACCTAAATTTTATAGACAAATCAGCCCTTGTTGTGAGATGAGGTCAGCATTACGCCTGTCCGCCTTTACATCCCATGATTTGTGCCTGGTACCCATTTTAGGCTGCGTCTAGCTGCGAGCCTCAGACATGTTTGAGAAAAGTCTTTCTTGTCTGCACCTGAACCCGCGACCTTGGCATCAGCAGGGGAGGGTCTAGCCAATACACCACAGCGCCTTCTTTGATAAAACATAGACTAAATAGCAAAACACATTTTAAGCAATATATTTAAAATACGGAGCCGTTGTGCCGTAGTGGCTACATGCTGGTCTGCGTACATGAAGAACGTGGGTTCAGATTTTGACTGAATCTGACTTGGTTTTTGTTAAAATGATCCTGGCTCTTAGGTCGATCCACTCTAAAATGAGAACCAGGTAAAGTTCTGGGATGTAAAGGCGGCCAGTGTGATGTTGACTATATCACTCACTGAATGTCGATTTAACTAAAAAATACAGGATTAAAGGACCCTTTTCCACGCCTCCAGGCGTATTGGGCATATAGGGCTAGACCTATATTTTATAGACCAAACGGCACTTGGTGGGTAATGTATGAAATAAAGGTTTAGCGATGTATACCCAAAAGTCCTGAATGCGTGGGAAAAGGACCCTTTACTTCACTTTGATATTTAAAATGAAATTAAATGAGCAAATTAACTCTTTTTTTTTTTATAAGGCGAACTACATGAATGGGGCATGCCCATTATACAGTTTTCTAGAAGTTGGGAATCCCAGTAGACTTAAGCCCCCAGGTTTCAGCGACCTTGTGTGTTTGTCTGCAGGAAGAAAGTAAACTGTGATCTATATTTTATTGTCTGGACGAATGTTGTTACCTGGCGAGTCAGAGGTCAAACCACGGCTCTGACAGGAATTTATGTCTGTCACAGTTGTGTATGTAAGGACATATATGAAAGTCTACGTGCCACATTCCCCGGCCGTTTTATAAACGTTGCTTGTGAGGATTAAATCTTTCGCGGTCACCCTTGAAAGGACAGTTGCAGGTTGTATTGTGGTTAACAAAAAGCCTGGTATGTCTTCGCCTCTCGGCCCAACGCAGCCTATTCGAGAAAACTCTTAATGAGTCGTCTGGGCTCTTTTTTTAAATTTCACATCATCTCGGAGGCTGCGAGATTTTTTAGCTAATTCCCAGTCTAAAGGTAAAGGGATGTTATGGTGTTAAATTAAAGCAAAACCAACCCATGTTCCCTGTGTTGAAGCCGCAACCCCATTGTGGTGGAAACTAGAAAGGGAACCCCCCCCCCACACCCACCCACCAACAAGCATAACGCAGGAGTCGACAAGGAACAAACAGTGGCAAACATCGGTAAAGCGGATCTACACGCAAAACTCAGGTCCTGGCACAAAGCCAAAGCCCGTATGGACGAACAGCTGGACTTTCCAGCAGAGCTTACAGCCAGTGAACATAAAAGAAGCAGCAGACTAAACCATCCCCCCCCCCCCCCCCCCCGCCTTTCCTCCCCCTTCCAATAGTACTGACTTCTCCCGGGATTGCTTGGAAATCTCGGAATCGCCGAGATGAGGTGAAATAAAATAAAAGAACCGTCGTAAATTACGAGATGCTTGAAGTGAGTTTATGGCATTATTTATCGGGTGTCATTGAGGTAACAACTTTAAACACAAGGTAACTGAATGGTCGTAGACAACAAGGCAGACCGAGAAAACGATTGGAAGATAATATTAAGAAAGACCTTCAAACACTTGGTGTCACCAACTGGAAAAGAGAAGGCCAACAAGAGAGATAAATAGACGCGGGTTCTAACTGCAGCAATGAACCTCAAGGGCTTCGACTGCTGAAGAAGAAGTAGAAGCAGTTCTCCGTCTCTCATTTCACATCCCATTAGAAAAAGTGATTGTCCAATAAGGTATGCTGCTTCGTTACAACTTGATGACTCAAATGGGGCGGGATAGTGGGGTTGGGATGATCGCTTTAGAGCCGATGACAAACATATACTTTTCGTTTACCTTTATCGTTACTTTAACTTTGTACAATTAATTAATTAAACTTATTTTGATCTGTGAGCCACCCCCCCCCCCCCCCAGCCCCACCCACCCTCCCCCAGTAACCTTCGTATTTATTTCGTACCCCCTGAATGTTCATATGATTTCCAACTATGTAATTTTCTAGTGTCGTGTTGATCTTGTTTATTTAAAATTCAAATGTCTTGTCAGTTGAATTTTTCAGTCAGGTTTACGTTGTTTTAAGTACTCCGTTGATAAACCGTTGGTCGAAACGTTCGGTTGTTTACGTGAGCGTCTTTCCCATCCCCTTCTTTGAGCTATCTAGTCACATTCTACTTTATAATTAATACTTAATTATTAAAAGCTATACGAACTCCGCCCCCCCCCCTCTCTCTCTCTTTTCTCTCTGTCTCCCTCTCTCTCTCTCTCTCTCTCTCTCTCTCTCTCTCTCTCTCTCTCTGCGTACGTGTGTGTCTGTGTGGGTTTATGTCTGTGTGCGTCGGTATGTGTATTTGTATGGGTCTTTTTGTGCGGTTACGTGTGTGTATGTATGTGTGTGTGTGTCTGTGTGGGTTTATGTCTGTGTGCGTCGGACGTGTGTGTTTGTATAGGTCTTTTTGTGCAGCTACGTGTGTGTATGTATGTGTGTGTGTGTGTGTATAGCTGTGTGTGTCTATATGTGCCTGGGTTGTATCCGTGTGTTTTAGAGCGCATGTCTGTGTGGGTGACTGTGGGTTTGTCTGTCTGTCTGTCTGTCTGTCTGTCTGTATGTGTGTATGTGTGTATGTGTGTATGTGTGTATGTGTGTATGTGTGTATGTGTGTATGTGTGTGTATGTGTGTGTGTGTGTATGTATGTATGTATGTATGTATGTATGTATGTATGTATGTATGTATGTATGTATGTATGTATGTATGTATGTATGTATGTATGTATGTATGTATGTATGTATGTATGTATGTATGTATGTATGTATGTATGTATGTATGTATGTATGTATGTATGTATGTATGTATGTATGTATGTATGTATGTATGTATGTATGTATGTATGTATGTATGTATGTATGTATGTATGTATGTATGTATGTATGTATGTATGTATGTATGTATGTATGTATGTATGTATGTATGTATGTATGTATGTATGTATGTATGTATGTATGTATGTATGTATGTATGTATGTATGTATGTATGTATGTATGTATGTATGTATGTATGTATGTAGTATGTATGTATGTATGTATGTATGTATGTATGTATGTATGTATGTATGTATGTATGTATGTATGTATGTATGTATGTATGTATGTATGTATGTATGTATGTATGTATGTATGTATGTATGTATGTATGTATGTATGTATGTATGTATGTATGTATGTATGTATGTATGTATGTATGTATGTATGTATGTATGTATGTATGTATGTATGTATGTATGTATGTATGTATGTATGTATGTATGTATGTATGTATGTATGTATGTATGTATGTATGTATGTATGTATGTATGTATGTATGTATGTATGTATGTATGTATGTATGTATGTATGTATGTATGTATGTATGTATGTATGTATGTATGTATGTATGTATGTATGTATGTATGTATGTATGTATGTATGTATGTATGTATGTATGTATGTATGTATGTATGTATGTATGTATATGTGTGTATGTATGTATGTATGTATGTATGTATGTATGTATATGTGTGTGTGTGTGCATGTTCGTATGTATGTGGAGGTGTGTGTGTGTGTATTGGGTGCCTATGTGAATGGGTTTGCGTGTGTATGTGTGTGTGTGTGCATGTTCGTATGTATGTGGATGTGTGTGTGTGTGTGTATTGGGTGCCTATGTAAATGGGTTTGCGTGTGTATGTTGGTGTGTGTGTTCGCGCGTGAGCGTGCGCACATATTTTACCACCCATGCCTTTGTTTTTGACCTGATATTCATATAATGCATAATATTACATGAACATAACAGGCTTTATTGATGAAATACAACTGCTGTGTGAAAGATGGGAGTTTGGAAGGGACAAATGTAAGACAGGCCTGAGTGCCTAATTTGTAACCTTTTGAAAATAAAGTTCGTTCGTTTGTTCGTTCGTTCGTTCTCTCTCTCTCTCTCTCTCTCTCTCTCTCTCTCTCTCTCTCTCTCTCTCTCTCTCTTTCTTTCTCTCTTTCACTCTTTCTTAAACCCCCTTCCTAGCCTGGTTTTTTTTTTTTTTTACGAATCTTCCCTGTTGGTAACAGCAGCTACTTCATATTTCAATCTGCCCAGCTGGCCGAACCACACGATCTTTCATTTGGCAGAAAATGTTGTTGTTCCTATAATCTTTCTGACAGTATCAATTTTAAATTTGCCTTGTGTGGTTAAGTTACCGTTATTTACTTTTTACTGGCTTTGTCGACTTCTGTGGCTCAGGCGTCGCGAACGTATTTCGTAATTCCGATTTACTCGATGCATGTTTTTGCGTTTATTTTAAAAAAAGTTTACAATATTTATTTCAAGGCCCTTTTATAGGGAAAACTATAGTAGACTTACTGCCTACCCGAAAGCATGTCGTAAGCGTCCGTAGAATGTCCTTTTGCATCTGCCAAAAAGGCAAGGAACAACAGCCTGCATTCAGGCGAGTCATATCTGTAAAACGGAAGCACACGCAACACTCAGGTTTTAGAACAGTGCTGCAGCCCAGAAGTGGTCCGACTACGAAAACTTTCCACAGGAATTTACAACCAGTGAATGCAAAGAAAATGAATATCGACAGCCCTGTGTGGGTTCTAGGATCCAATGTGGGATGGTGTTGAGTGTAAAGAGGAGGGGGGGGGGGGGGGAGAACTGAACCACTGTGGGTGCCAGGACCAAATTTAGGGGGGGGGGGGCGGCGTGAGGTTGAGTGTAAAGAGGAGGGGGGGTGGGGTTGAGCGTGAGAGGGGCTGCGTGGGGTTGAGAGTAAAGAGGGTGGGGGGGGGGCGTGGGGTTAAGCGTGAGAGGGTATGCGTGGGGTTGAGTGTAAAGGGCGGGGGGGGGGGCGTGGGGTTAAGTGTCAGGGGGTGGGGGGGGGTGAAAGGGACAGAACTACTGTGAGTTCCAGGACCAAATTGAGGGGGGGGGGGACACACCCAGTGTACCCTAACAAGCATGTCGTAAAATTCGACTGATATGAGTGTTTTCTTTGAAGTGGATGTGCATCTGAGTCACGAGGAACCCACAGTCTACATATAAGTAAGTCATATTTGTAAAACGGATGCGCACGCGAAACTCAGTTTCTAGAACAAGGTCAAAGTTCAGAAATGGACGAGCAACCAGAACATTTTCCCTGGGGTATAGAGCTGGTAAACGCGAAGAAAACGAGCAACAGGCGTTTGGTGAGCAGTGACAAAAATGTAGTAAAACCAAACGGAAAAAAAAATGTTACGGCTGGTTCTGCAATGTTCTGAAAGGGTACGCAGAAAAGTTTTTCTTTTATTTCATTGTGTACACATATCTCTCTAGGAGCTCCAGTCTTCTCCCAGGTGTCGCAAGCATATAAATCTATACACAGTTGCCGAACACCGTGGCACTGACAAGGAACATAGGTGATATAAATATTTATAACATACACAACCCGTCAGGTTTTACGCCCAGATCAAGATCGAACACATTCACACACATACGCAACAAAAAACACAAACACATTGCCAATCAAAAAACAAGTAAACACATAATTTCATGCATAAGAACACTGGCATTCAACAAGGCCACTAACGCAGCAAAATTCATTTCTATACACACTGTTACACGTACAATTACAACATAATTACACATATAAATACAAAAACACAATTACTTTCAACATGTACTTGGAAAAGGAGAAAAGGAGGGCGGGGTGGGTGGGGCGTACCTAACTCAATGCGACACAGAGGCTGTGCAGGTAAGCGTAATGCAATAAACTATTGCAGGCTTAAGCAATCGACGTGCTTGAAAGCTCCGATTAGTTCTAATTTGTTTGGAGTGTGTTTACTTACTGTGCTAACTGCTTTTAATAGTTTTTGCTCTCAGTTTTAATAGTTTTTCAACAATGCTAATTGACAAACAATGTCATTAAAATATTTATCAGCGTTAGAGCCAGTCGATGGTTTTTTTTTTTTTTAATTTGAACTGTCTACAACCGATTTGAAATCCTGACTGAAATCAGGATAACGATTGTGACAAACTGGGGGAAGAAGTTTTATAACAACTCCTCCACCATAAACAAGTTTGCACGGAATGAATAAGAGTGACTGCCACAAGGTAGACGAAAATGCAGGTCTGTCGTTATGCAACGTTTCGCAGTACCAACAGTTTTGGGAAACATTATTTTCTGTTCTTCTGTAATAGACGGTTTGTGAAGAGTACTAGCACCGTTTTGTAGATACTTTGTGGTGAGTACCGGCACCTTTATTTCTAAAATTAAAGCCATGCGAGTATGTAATGATAAAAACATCAAAACCAGCCAATGAGCTGAAATATTTATTGATGTTGATGAGGATGAGAATGCTGATGGTAGGAATGATGGTTTTGATGATGCGGATATGAGAGAGTACTTAAAGCATTTATTTTACACAGAGATACTATTTCAGCAAGTCTATCAGTGACCAAGCGGCCAATTCGTTTGATTGAAGCTCTGAAATGTGTGGGTAGCCTTTCGTACTCAAACCTACTGCCCACCCATGTAGGTGTCTCTGAAACCCTGGGGTTTGTTGCTGCAGCTGAAGTCTTTGTATTTTGCTCAATGCTGTCGTGGGTGACAAGCCGCTCTACCCAGCAAAATGGAACCATCAGGGGGAAATCAAAGAAATCGACATTATTTTATTGAAAGTCTGTTTTATCAATCAGTTTATGCAATAAATAAACAATGTATTGTGTAGACGCGTTTTATCTGTTTTTCTTTGTAGACTGCTGAAGAGGGGGTCCGATCATATGTCATGACATCCAGAATGCAATAAAGCTGATTCTTGAAACAAAGTTTATCTTGAATGTTTTAATAATAGTTTCGAGTTGGGTTATCTTTATGGCTCCCTGGACATGTCCATAGGTGCTCAGATCCCGCCCGCTCCTTTAAAACAAAAAATCTATCAATATAACGCGGTTAATAGTTCCAGTCCTCTACTCGTTAACACAACATTTTTACGTCCGGTGTCATGCCTGGTTGTGCTGATCTTTACTAAAAACATAATCTCACATTCAGTGATGTGAACACGCTGCTCCAAAAATACATCTAAAGGTATTAACATTGTCGGTGCGATCTATAGGCCTGCCATCTTCAAATCAAGCAGAACCGGCCAATCTCTCGACAAAGTGTAATGCACTGATCGGCACTTACTGATGCAAGATACAGAAGTAGAGTCAGTACGAGACATTAGGCAACGAAATATGCTCAAGTTAATTAAGTATAAATCGTACCGATACAATTCCCTTATGATGCTGTCTCAGTTGCTTCACCTGG
>CAJHNH020002735.1:576294-587806 GCA_905116865.2 Candidula unifasciata
TGATGACATACAGGTGGCAGCAATTTGTGCAGTTTTCAGATTCGGTTGATGGTAATTGCAGGCGAATGTGTAGTTAATTATTTATTGCACTCAGCGGCTCTCAACCTGTGGGTCGCGATCACCTGTCGGCGTCAAACGACCCATTCACAGGGGTCGCTTAAGACCATCGAAAGAAACATATTCACTGGAGTTATGAAGAAGCAACAAACATTTTTTTTTTTCGTTTCGGGTCACCACAGCATGAGGAACTGTACTAAAGGGTCGCGGCATTAGGAAGGTGGAGAACCACTGATTTAAACGGTTTCTGTAGCTTCTTTCGACAGTGTAAGCAGTGACTTCCGCTGCACAAAGATATTTGAGAAAAGCGGCAATAAGTAAGAAGAAACTCCACAGGGGAGCATGTAAGGCAGGAGTCTACCAATCATCAGTAGAAGTAATCTCTTGTCTACAAATGTTTCGGCCCACGAGCTCTAGACATTTTCAGAGAGTGGGCTCCCCTGAGTTCCTAAGGCTCAGGGTTGGTTTCTCCTGCTGCACGTATTACCGGATGTTATCGGACAGGACAAGACGAATTGGTGACTTTGCGAAAGGCACTTGTGAGATAAGAAGTCGTTGCAGTAGCATAATTAAAGCAGTCTGCATACCCGAACGACCAAGTGGCAAGCTTACGTTTGGTTTACCGGACACACGTTGGGCTTTGTTGGCAGGTGGCAGAAGGACACTGGCAGACAATTCGGCAATACTAATTGTATTTTCACAGGCCCGATTGTGAATTTATCATGTGATTACAGCCTGTGATCCTGTGATTTATCCTGTGATTACAATTTTGGGTTTCATCATCATCATCAGTTGTCGTTATGCATAGTGGCACATGAGGTTTTAGAAAGGAATGTCCATGCTTTCCTGTCTGTTTCTGAAACGTGATTTCTAGTTTGCTATCAGATGTAGAATATATCAGGATCTATTATTATCCTAAGTTTAAAACGTTATTCACGCTGAACACATTCATTACCTATTTAAAGCTATCAAGGACTTTCTCTTGAACTGGTGTAAAATATTAGTAAAGGACCGTTTTCCATGCGTTAATGCCTATTGGGCACATAGGGCTAGACCCATAATGTATAGACCACTCGGTTTTCGATGGATAAAGTGGTCAACATCACACCGGTCGTCTTTACCTCCCATGTCTTTACCTGGTACCCATTTAAGGCTGGGTAGACCTGGAAGCCAAGTCTTTTTTAAACTAAAGTCCGGCTCCGGCAGAACCTGAACTAACGACCTTCAAGAGCGTCTAGCCGCTACATCACGGCGGCTCAACTTGGAAAAAAAATTGCTAGAAAATTTCCATTCAGAATGTAATTTCTAGTTTTCTTGTTTTGATTTCACTTTTGATTTTTTTTCCTTGATCTTTAATTTATTATTTTTTTTTTTTCGATTTTTTTTTTCCCGTGAGCTTCCACTGATAAAAAATAAGTCGAGAGGATAGACTTTTTTGTTAATTTATTCCCATATGGCTCTCCGCAGAACAGCTATCCGACTGCCGAATGTCACAAACTTGGCAGCTTCGGTGACGACGCCCCATGGTTCTAAGTAAAAATTGCACTCGTGAACCGAATGAGGAATCCATAAAACGAGTCCACGACTTTCAGAACTCGAGGAAAACAGCTTGATAAGTTTGCCAAGGAGACCCCCCTCACACCACAAGAGCACCTACTGAGACCCTAGGAAGTGCGCGATGACTGTGAACCACTGTTCTATATAATTTAGAAAGAGAACAATAACACACGCGCACGAGCACTCACACATCTCCGCTATTTAGGCATGTAAAGAACCCCTAATGAAGATATGAGCGAATACATAAAGCTCCGGGAAGGCATGATTGCACAGCTGAAAACTAGTCCAAAGTCTTTTCCCCTTGACGACGAGCAGTCAGTGATACTGAGGGAGACACCGTGTAAACACTGAAGAGGTCTACTTTAGGAGCACTTAACACAAATTAAGTCAGTCAAATTAACACTGTGCAGGTCAAACACATAGAAAATATGATGAAACAACAGTGTATATAGCAGGAGCGACCAAAAAAAAAAAAAAACGCTGTGGATGTTAAGTCCTATAAGATACGAGTCAAGTCAAGTGCATGTGGCCTCAGTGGCATTAACTTTCTTCAAGTGAATAGTGATAATAATGGTACTTTTCCCATTGTTCACCCTATCTTAGGGATTCGAGATTTTCTGAGCAAGTACCCGGGAAAGTCCAATATTATGGGGGATTAGGGGAGGGAAGGGGATGGGGTAGTCTTAGCATTTGTCGGTGCTCGTCTCACACCTCAACACCCCTATAGAATTGGCTAGTTGTTTGAAAACTTCATCACTAGGTATCGCATTTGCATTGCAATATTTAGATCGAATTACGATAGCTACGTGTTGTACGTGTTGTATGGTGGTTATAAAAGGATGACGTAAACAATGGCAACCACTTTAAGCAAATCACACGTAAACAATGGGAATCACTTAAAGCAAATCACATATAACTTGTATGGATCTCTTCGTGTATAACTAAATTTAGTAAGAAATGTTTATACAGGCTGTTGTTTTTTTTTAAAACTCCATGCATCACTACCGTAATGTATCAAAAGTCTGCAGATATCCTATAAGTAGGTACATTCACTGCAGGGCGATTACGGTGTTAAATTTTTTTTTTGGCTACCTCTGTACACAAATAATTTATCATAATAATAAACGCAACAGCAATATAATATGCTAAATAGCATTTGCGTATATATAAAATATTATTACCTCTACTAACAAAAACACAGATAACCCCTGTATATGGTGGGAGCCCTAGCCATTCTACAAATTGAGGTTCTAACGCCCCAGGTACATGAGCAGTTAGTGTTAGCAAGTTCTAAAGACGAGACCGAGCATCAATGATAAATCCAGAGTGCGGATCTGATTACGTTACAGAACATTTCACAATAGCAGGTAACACAATAATTTATCATCTCCCACAGTTTTTGCAGACTTCATAAGAAATGCATTTTAGACCCAGGACATCTCATAGCAGTTGTCGTGTATTTATTGCACCGGGTTTGATCCCATATGGCCCTATCGCTATCTGGAAAAGGACTATCTTCCTGCCGAATGCGTTGACTAAAGCAACAACTCTGTAGCTCAAGTAGATCTTCATAAGAACTGCGTGCTAAACAAAAATACGTGTTCGTGAAACTAACCCACGAACTTCAGCGTGCGAGGCGATCGATTTGACCACCTGGCCACCGACATAATATATATATATATATATATATATATATATATATATATATATATATATATATACATATACATATATATAATTTTTTATATATATATATATATATAATGAAATGCCATGTGTTGCTTAATACATTACACACACAAAAAATGACATTTTTGACAATTGACCGTGGGTCCCAGGTCCAACCAGAGCAAAACGGTACCAGGTAATATCTTTGGAAGTAAATGTAGCCGGCGTCGTGAACACCACAGATGCCTGGAAAAGGTCGGACGATATCTGATCCCACATCATCAGTTATTCAATCAACCAAATGCAGTTTCTACAATGAAAGCTGGCCTGCAACGGATCTCTAACACGCTTTTTCTCTTGTCTTTGTTGCATGCTCTCTCAAAATACTGTTCGTCTATCTCTTGATACTCTCCTCTCACTCGTAACGTTTTACTTCTGGCTCTTTTGCCCTCAACCTTTGCATTCAGTATGGTTTTCAAAAGTGTCTTATGATTTTAATATGGACTGAATATTTCAATTCTCTCTCTCTCTCTCTCTCTCTCTCTCTCTCTCTCTCTCTCTCTCTCTCTCTCTCTCTCTCTCTCTCACACACGCCTCTTTTAAAATTTCTTTAATTAATTACCCTTTCATTTGAATTATTTCCAGAACATCCATCATCATCATACGCTAAACGAAAGTAATCCACTATTTTGACGCCTATGAAGCTCATAAGGGGGAAAGGGGGCGAAAGTTGTGGGGAGGTGGTGGGGGGGGGGGCACAGGTACAATCAGACGTTTCGGCAACAGCCTTTATCAACAAAAACTGCAACAACAAACATGGAAGATTATCCTGACCACCAGGGAGGTAAGTGAATAACTATGCTATAATAGACATATGTGCATATTTCCCCCTTTCCACCTTCCTTAACTTTAATATGAGATGCCCACATGTGCAAATAACCAATAGGAGACAGTGTATTACTTTCAAAGACCCTAAATACTGGGGAAACTAGATTTATTAGTATGGTATGACCAGTAATGAAAAAAAAAAAAAAACATATTGCGTGATGGACGGGATTCACAGAAGTGCTAATCACACATCACACGTTGTTTGGGATTTAAAGTATTAGGCCTCTCAGACACAGTTCAGTGGATTATTTTATTGAAACTATCTTAACTGCAGTCACCCCTGATTTTATCACTTGTAAATTCCATAGGCTCAAAGAGTTAACACTTCCATGTGGGTTCTGGGACCCCATGGTGGGGACGAAAAAAAAAAAACTCACACAGACTTACTGCCTTCCAACATGCGTTTTATAACAGACGACTAATTAGGGGTGTTTCTTTTAAAGTAAACTGATAATCTAGTAATTTGGTAATCTTAGTTTTAGCTTCTAGCAAACGCAATCAGAGTACATTCGCATGAGAAACAAGGAACCAGCTGTCTGCACACATTAAAGCTAGATCTGTACAATGGATGTGCATACATTAAAGTTAGATTTGTACAATGGATGTTCACACCCATCTCGAGATCTGGAACAAAACTAAAGTAAAGAAGTGGACAAACAACCAGAACTTTCACCCGGAGTTTGCAACTGGTAAAAGCAAGGGAATGAAGAAAGAAAGAGTTAACTATTACTGATGAACATGCACATAAATAGACAAAATACAAAGAGACAATAATTACGTACTCACCATTTGTGTGTCTCCATTGACGACGATCCGCGTAGTACTAGCTGTACTGTTCATGGTGAACTGTCAGTATGTTTCCTTAAAGGTGTATCTACGTGTTAAAATCCACAATAAACCGCAGTACTAAACGAAACACAATCAACTGTTGAAGTCAGATCCACACATCTGTATCTAGCCATTTGAATAGCCATTAGTCACTAAAACAACACTCTCTAGTGATCTTTTGAACGGCTCCAATAAACCACATAAATACAAGGATACTGTAATCTGGCGTCCGTCTTACACATGAATTACAAGACAGGTTAATGTTTTCAAAAATAATGTGTTCAAGTAACAAGCTGGACGTGGTCAGATTCCTTAGGAAGCGAGGGAAAATGCAGAGACACCAATAGATCTGTATAGTATAGAGAGAATGGTACAGCTAGAAGTCACCATTATACAAAATGCAGAATAATTTATGCAATCTTTCTTTGTCAGCTAAGACGGGAAAGTAAATTTTTATAAAGCGATATAAATTATGTCTTGATCTACGGAACTTAAAAGTGGACATTAGTGAAAAAAATATGTCAGCGAAAATGTGGTTCTATAGGCGAATGATGAGAATACTCTGGACAAATATAAAGAGTAATGAAAATGTCTTAAAAGTAACTGATCCATGAAGAGAACTGATTGCCCACATCGGAGACAATCTGCATTCTTTGGTCTTTTGATGAGAAGGAGAAAACTGAAGTACATCGTGCCAATAGGAAAGTTTAAGGGGAAACGAGGCAGTGGGAGACCGAGAGAAAAGATGCTGGATATTTTGACATCATGGCATGACAGATTATGTGCATCAGAGTTGATAGAAAGAACACGAGACAGAAGGTTGTGGATAGACATGACTACCAGCGCCACACGGCATGGTCTTTAAGACGAAGAAGAACTTACGAGTGGATATGGTCGACACACTGTACTTAGAGGAAAGGCATGACTGACATGAAATCATTCTGCTAGTGGCACCACCGGAAAAGGAATTATTTGCTGGCTGCTTAAGATGAGGAATATCTCAGGTGCTGTAAAGTCAAAGCACGTATGGGAATAGCCAGGGTGCTGTGAAGACAAAGCACGTGTGGGAATAGCCAGGGGTGCTGTGAAGACAAAGCACGTGTGGGAATAGCCAGGGTGCTGTGTACTCAAAGCACATGTGGGAATATCCAACGTGCTGTGGAAAAAAAAAAGCAGGTATGGTATACCCCGAGTGCAGGAAAGTCAGTCCTTAACACAGTCATACTCAACAAGAAAGAGTAACGAACTCTGTTACAGGCATGCATGCTTCTTCGGTACACATGAAAAGATATCAGTCGAGATGAGCAATAGAACAAGTCAACCCCACACTGTCACAAACACGAATGAATAATGAACGTTACGGCTAGAAAGAATTTATCAGCATTCGACACAAATGGGTATTGTTGCAATTGCAAACAATCATACCCGGTACAGTTTATCGTGCCAACCTATCGTAAGCCGTAAGCTGCGCTAATGTAGCGGTTATCGCTCGCCCGAGGATCCAGGATGGGGGAATTACAATCCGAATGGAGCCAAATTTACCAGGGAAGTAAAGGCATGTTTACCATATAACCTAGCAAGTGATGACTGATCTACAGAACGAACGAACGAACGAACAAACTTTATTTTTAAAGGGTTACAAATTGGGCACGCAGGCCCGTCTTACATTCGGCCCTTCCAAACACCCGCCTTTCACACTGCAGCTGTATTTTATCAAAAAGCATGTAATATTTATATGATAATATGCATACTATGAATGTCAAAAAAGAGAAGAAAAAAAACACACACTAAAGAACGGGTGGAAAAATGCATGTACACGCACACACACGCGCGCACACCCATACACTCACACACCCACATACCTTCACACACACATAAACACACCCCATTCACCCACATACAAAGCTACATACCCACACAGACACGCACTCACTTAACACACCCACGTACCTTCACATACACATAAACACATCCCATTTACCCACATACAAAGCTACATATCGACACAGACACGCACATTCCACTCACATACACACATACAGATTTGAAAACAGAGACACACCCATAAAAATAAATGCAGACACATACACACAAACAGACATACACGCACATACCCAATCACACACGCGGATACAAACACACAGACACACACATGCGACACACACACATAAACCAACATACACACACAGACACATATGCACAAACACACGCAGCTCAAACACACACAGATACACTCGGAGACACACAAACACACACACAATCGCAGACACACACACACGCGTTGATGGTCCCGCAGATACACACACACCCACAGACACACATACGCAAACACATACGCAGATATACATATACACAGTCACACACACAAATACACATACACACACATATTGACACATCCAGAGACACTACACAGAGAGATACACATAGAGACATACACAGATATATACACACAGAGACGCGCATATACATAGGCAATTACCCAGACACACATACAGGCACATACAAAGACACACCCACAAATACAACAAAGACACACGCATACAAACACACGCAGGCAAACACACAGCTACATACACGTGGAACACACATACAAGCAAACACACGCACAGACACATGTAGACACAGATACACATACACACAGTCCTACACGCGCAAACGCACACATACACACACACAGACACACATACATAGATACACACCCATAGACACACAATACAAATATCCTTACACACAGAGACGCACGTATACACAGGTATTCACGACAACACACATATACACACAGGCACATACCAACACACACCCACACACACAAACACAACAAAGACACACACACAGCCACACACACACGCAAACACATTCACAGGCACATGCAGACACACACGCATATACTCTTTAGACACATACACGCAGTCATACACACGCACACCCACAGACACACAAACATGCACACATAGATACACACCCACAGACACCAAATACTAACACACGCAGACACAAAGATACACACAAACAAACACACATAGACACATACACAGAGACGCACACGCAAACGCACAGGCAGTCATGCACACGTAGACACACTTTGTATTCATTCACACAAACACAGACAATCGCTCACAGACATATACACACAGACACTTACACACAAAGACACACAGAAGACGCATGCTCAAACACACATAGACACACACACACACACAAACACAACGAAGCGCACGCACACACAAACAAACACACGCATACACACACAGAAACCTAAACACAGACACGCCTACACAGAGAGACATAATCATACACAATCCCACAGACACACACACACACACACACACAGTCACACTCACATGTAGACATACAGGTGCACATACACACATTCACTCAACACTTATACAATTAACGATACACACACTCATACATACACAAACATGCCTACACATTCACACATACATACCACACATTTACATGTCGCACATACATACATATCGATTACACCTTTTCAAATTATAAACTGGTAATGCAAAATGTAATGGTAATGCAGAATATAGATCTAGCACTATATGCCTGATACACGTGAACAAAGGTCCTTTAGTTTACTTTATATTTAATCCGAGACTCTAAAGAAGACTGTTAACACGCGTTTCTTGCGAGGGTCGGAGTCTGTCACTTAGGCGTTGCGAACGCCCTTTCTAATGCCGGGGTGCCCGAGTTCGATCCCAGCTACAGTGTATATATATATATATATATATATATATATATATATATATATATATATATATATATATATATATATATATATATATATATATATATATAAATCAATGTTTGTGTGTTTGTTTGCTCCCTATAGACTCGGAAACTACTGAACCGATTTAGCTGAAATTTTCAGGATATGTTTGTTTTGATACCGGATTTTGAACCATCGTGGTTTGAAATTCAACCTGTCGCTGTTTGAGATAGGTGACCACCGATTAAGCCATAATATTCGAAACTAATATTTATAACTTTAGTGATTTCTAATTATAGCCACGTTAGTAATTGCGCATGCGCCGCCGTAGTCAGAACGCAAGGCTTCCGCCATTTGCCGGCGAGTTACGTGCAGTCAACGCCTTCTCTAATACATAGAGTAGGACGTGGTACATTAAACAAGACTATCTCTATATTTGCCACAATAACCATATTAAACACGATTTCTATTTTCTTTTTTTTTTCAAACAACCTTCGATGGGGGGGGGGGGGGGGGGGGGGGGGGGGGGGGGGGGGGGGGGGGGGGGGGGGGTGGGGGGGGGGGCAATCAAGGACTGTCTCGACGTCGGCGCAGACATTGACTGCGACATTAACTTCATTAACCGTGTTAGACACGTGCGATTTCTATTGTTGTGCCGTTTCATTAATATATCTGGAGTATCTGTCTACGAGAAAACAATTGCCTGCGGTTTTAAATTGTGTTTTAATCAGGACTCAGTAGTAGGGACACATATCTCTAATAGTTGAGTTCTCTTTTCGTTTATCCGATTAATTGGCTGCTTGGTCGAATGGTTAGAACACTGGGTTCCTGTTCGGGAGACCTGGGTTCGAATCCGCAGTAGTTAATATTTTTTTTTTACCCCGGACTAAAATAATATCCTCATCTGCTCTGTCGTGGTGACAGCACTAGCCATGTTGCCTTAATATTTAAAAAAAAAAAAAAAAAAAAAGACAAGTAAATGGGTAAACCATTTGATAATTAAATTTGACCATTTCACATACTTATGATTGCATTTTAAAACTTTCCGATTGCATGGTTACGCTGAAATGTTATAGATTTTCATTTGTTTTCATTTAGATTTAGTTATTTCATCTGCGTTGGAATTTTAAGCTGTGCTATTTACCATGGCGTTCATTTCCTAATTATGGTGTTTTTTTCCTGTGTTCATTAGCTTTTCAAGTGTGTGTTTTTTCCCTCCCAACTACTTCAATGAGAGAAAGAGTTGTCGGTGAATTTGGGGGGGGGGGGGGGGGGGGGGGGGGAGGGGGCAAAAACAGGGGGGGGGTTTAGGTAAAAATTCTAAACTATTTACTGAGAGAGCTTTAAGTCACAGTAACTGCTTTACCCACTTAAAGTAGCAGCAGCAGTAAATAGTTGTGGTTGGGCTGTTACACTATAGTGCTCTCATGTGAAAGACCGCCGGTAAGGTTAGGGCGTTTCTTCTGTCGGCAAGTGAAAATTATACATCCTAACCTGACCAGTCTGTGGCGACAGCACTAGCCATATGCGGAAACCAAATCTTCTGGCTCAACGACTCTCTGTCTACTCCGATGGTAACACAGCACAGATAGCAGTGACATTATTTTAGTAGTTGTACTGGTACTTGAAGGATGATGTGGTACATATTACACTAGCCCCATTCACTACCTATTACAATTCCTGCTCCCCATTTTAGTCCAGATGGACAGGGATGTCAATGTCAGTTACAGCAACAACAAAATATCGCCAGGTAATGATTTTCAAATATTTCGAAGAGGGAGAGAGCAGTAGTCGGTGGGAGAGGGGTAATGACTTAAATTTAAGAGAACTTAAAGAGCTTTACACGTGATTTTCAAGTTCTCATTACCTAATTTGTTTATATTTTACAACGCTACCTCCACTTTTCTATTTTTTACGATTTACTTTGTTATTTACAAGTACAGTTGTTGCTTTACTTCCGTCTCCTATAAAAATACAAACAGCTTTAGCATGAGATAACCAAATAGCCACTTTTGTTACCGTGCTAATAGCACCATTTAGACGACCACTAATATAAAGACACAATTATATGGTGCGTGTTCTAAAGTTGGAAAACCAGACTATCTCTATATAAATGTGCAGAGAATGATTGCGACATTAACTATATTAGACAGGTGCAATTTCCATTGTCTTTCTTTTCCAAAAACCTTTGATGAGGGATAGGGTTAGTAGGTGGATTTAGTTGGGGGGGGGGGGGGGTGGGGAGGAAAGATTCAAAGAACTATTTCTTATCTGAGCAGACGATGATTGTATTATTTCCTTTGCCCCAAAATATGCCACAGCAACCCCGTGGCCGGGTACAGCTAGTTTTATATATAAATACTATATTAAAATATATAATATTTTATATATAACACACCACACACACAACCCCGGGAAAAAAACACACACACACCCGTTTTTAAAAAACCCCACGAAAAAACAAAAGAAGAAAAAAAAAAGAAAAGAAGAAATAAGAAAAGAAAGAAAAAAAAAGAAAAGAAGAAGGGAAAAGAAAAAAAGAAAAAGCTTTTTGGGGAAAAAATAAAGAGAAAAAAAGTGATGGGAAAAAGCCAAAAGGAAACCCCGTAGGGAAAAACTAAAAAACAACAAAAAACAATTTGGGAATTTTCCAAAACAAGGGCCCCAACCCAAAGGATAGCACCAAATTTTTTGCCTGGCATTTTCACTGATCTCGTCAGGTTCCCACTAAAAGTAAAAATTGATATATTATTATAAAATTATACAAATAAAAAATCGGTTTTTTTTTTCCCC
>CAJHNH020002736.1:0-2500 GCA_905116865.2 Candidula unifasciata
AAATGCGCGGTTTGCCAATAACAGCCTGGGGAACTGTCCAATGCTTTGGTAGTGTCAGATGTCTGTAGATGATATGTCTGTCAAAGCAGTCTCAGCGGGTATGCGAACAAGATGTTTGATGAGATATGGTGGACATTTGGTAAACAACTGTAGCTGTTCTTTCAATTTGTGTGCGGCGCAGTGAACAATAAAAAAAAGTATATTTAGATAAATACTCTAGATAACATTAAAACGTGCTTAACGATATATTACAACTTTTGCCGACCATCAGAACCTCGGCCCTAAAAGCACATTACTAATATAATTATGTAGAACAAAGCAAATATAAGTCAATAGAGCTATCTAGTTTGAATCTTCTGTTCGACACTTTGTTTGTCTGCCTGTCTCTATTCATGTGTCTATCTGTCTGTATGTCTTTCCATCGACCCGCATGGTTGTCTGTCAGTTTTGTTGTTGTTTTGGTATATTTATCTAGAATATGCATGCTGCTGTCTATGTAACTCCAAGGATCTTCGTCTCACGATGGCCGAGGTAACTTTACTACGCAAAACTCATTTATGACCAGTTTAAGGCAAAGTCCATCTGGTCATCTAGGCCAATCGATCCCATTTGATGTCCCATATACACCAGAGATCCAGGGACAAATTTAAGGGTTCCGTCATAACATTGAACAAATAAGTCTTGGCGTTAGACTGCATATCTTTTCGTTTGCTGCGATTCTAATGTTAATCCAAATTATATTAAATTCTTCAGTGTGACAAATAAAAAGAGTAGGCTCCGTGTAGACCTTCAAATGTCATTTTTGAACAAAGTCCGACTTCGTCAGCACCTGAACCTATAATAACTCATAATATTTGTCCGATAATTTTGGATTCAATGCCCCAATCAAAGGCTTCATAACTCATTAAACACCAAGAAACAAACCATTCATTTGTTGCGTTTTGTTAAAATTCAACAGTTTTGCTAAACATGCCGAATCTAGTTGTTACACTAACCCGAAATGCTCAACTCCCAAATTTAACTGTCAAGATACTGTTTCTTCAATTTATTCTGACTTAAACAATTTTTAAAACTAAACAATTTCTACGAAAGAATGGGTTTAATTTTATTTGCCTGCTATTGAAAGAGTTAGTACTTTTCCTTTTGTATGACATATTTAGCGGATACGAAGGCGTTTGATTCGTCACCAGATTTGCCAGCTATTGAATTTCCAATCGGAAATTACTTTCCCTAGAAATATTCCTTAACATGAAATTGCACGGGTTTAATATCTTTCTCTGCTTCGCCTGTTGGGCTAATAATCTCAGTTATCTTAAAGCTTTAACTGAAACTGAGTTTTTAAAAAAAATGAACACTTGACACAATGGCTCAGTGTAGTGTAACACTGTTGTTTTTGCCTCAATTCAACATGTTTCGATGAATCAAAATTTGGAGTTAAAAATCTACTCAAAGTATTTTAGGTTCCTCGTCGGTGCTACAGAACCTGTACACTATGCTGAGCACTATGTTGTGCCATACAGTTGATCCGTTGTTCAAACTTCAAACTTCGCTGAAAATATTATAGTACAACAGATATAATTTTTCTTCGTGCCAGAAATGTAGGATGATATGCTTTCTGTGTTTATATTTACAAATACTCAATTTTTCGTTAAGCTACGGATCTAATATTTTAACATCTTTATGTCTAATATTTATCAATGTTCAAGCTTCTTTATATTTATGTCGACAATTATATTACTTTTAATTTACATGCAATCGATTTTGATGGGCACACATCAAAGAATGTGTGTGTATGTGTGTGCGCGTGGTTGTGTTCATATAACGGTCATCAATCACATGTTATTTTTTACAACACAAACATTGGATCCACTAAACATTGGAGGTAATCCTATCCCAGAACTCAGATATGCAGACGACATAGTTCTCTTTTCCAATAGTGTACATGGTTGAGAACAATTAAAACTGGCCGTAAAAAAAAAAAACAACACTGCAAAGAAGTGAATCATTTTCTGAATTTAAAAAAAAAAAAAACGGAAACAAAAATGATGTCCTCAGTAAACACAGCACACCAACCACCTATCACAATCGAAAATGAAGAAATTGAAAATGCAACAGATTTAGAATTCTTGGGCTCTTTAGATAACAACAGTGGCGACTGCTCGAAAGATGTCAGAAGAAGACTTGAATTAGCAATGCAGAAATCAAACAGAATGAAGAACCTATGGCAAAGCACAAATAAATTGGTTAAAGTAAAAATCTTTAGACCATGCATTTTTTCTGTGGCAACTTTCGGTTGTGAGTCCTGGATTCTCACTTAGTCTGCGAGGAAAAAAAAAGATTGGAGGTTTTGAATTGAAATAATATAGAAAAATTCTTAGAATACTATGGATTAAGAAGAGGAAAAACATCGACATTCCAAACGAGTTGAACATCGAGGAGATGTTCCGAAAGTTGAAGTATTGTGGCCACATCAAGCGTCATGGTGGCTTGGAAAAGACGG
>CAJHNH020002736.1:7500-96224 GCA_905116865.2 Candidula unifasciata
AGAAAGTCCACCAAAGTGTATGTAAAATCTCATACCAGTGTTTGTCAAAGCAGACTCAAATGTTGTTTAAGCTGTCAAATAAACAGTTTAGCTTGAATTGCGTGAGCTCTTAGAACTGTTACAACGCAGTGTTCACTTATGTTTATGAACATATTTTTAACGTACCTCATAAAACGCACACGAGAAAGAAACGAAGCTAGGGGTGATCACTATTCACTGGCTAATTATTTGAAACCTTATAAAATGATAACGCTACATCAGTTAATTTTCAAGCAGATTTTGTGTCGTCTACATCGATAAATTTAAGGAACATTGCTATTCTCTGACTGAGGTCAAAGTCAGGTTGCCATGCATCTAAAGGTACGTCACAGTTGAATCATTCGTTTTTGGAAGGGTTTCTAAACCACTGACTCAGCTGAAGACCGGCATAGCAGGGAACGACACAGAGGGACAACACCAGCAAGGGATTGCTTTATTCGACTTCGTCACCTCAAAAACAGGTTTACAAAAGCCTCCTAAACTGCGCAGTCTCTAGGACGTCATGTGTCTGATCAAACCATCGGAATAGACTGCATAGACTTTAAACACGACGGCCTAACCAAAGACTAGTCCTCACATGCCGCTATCGCTAAAATCGACTTCTTTGGGGCAACCAGCATAGTCCCTGAACAACTGACAATCAACGGAGGCTGTCTGGTTTAGTGAAGCATCTTTTATTTTGTTGCAGCGTCATGATAGACAGCTTAGGGTGCGGTCATGTGGGGAAATGATAAGTTACAACCGAAGGAGTAAATTGGTGCACACTGAAGGACGCCCTAATGCGAACGATATGTCAATGAAATTCTCTGACTCTGTGTCCTGCCATTTCTGGATGCCGAATCATCTGTTTCTTCAATAAACAGGCCAATGCCTGACTCCATTCTGCACGGTTGACACGAAGTTCCAGACTGCCAATAAAATTCTAAATCCTCTTTTACCAACCTGTCTGCAGACATGCGTCCGATTGAGCAACCAATGATTGAGCTTTATGGATGTGTTTGTCAGGGAAACGTTCTCCAGCCGATCGTAGTGACCTGTTCCATGCACTCCTGGAGGAGCTGGCAACCACCCCACAGGCCCACATCAGACGTTTCATGGCATCTATGGCCAGCAGATGCCAGTCATTGATCGATGCCAGAGAAATCCACATACCATACTGACGGGAAAATCCGAACACTGTCGATGAACAAGATGCAAAATAATTGTCTACTGATGAACCGTAAGGTATTCTTGTGTGCAATTCAAACACATTTCACTCCTTGAATTTTAAAGAGTTTTGAATGGCATACTTATGACTTTGTATGTGTGTTTAATTCAGTAGCAATGCGGTTTTTTTTTTTCATAGTATACTTTTCAAGTTATTAGATGCTACCGATGATCATTAGATGCGGGAGTGGAAATGTTTTAATAATCATATACTAGGAAGAATGTACCGACTGGGTGAGCCTGTTGCAGACATGTAGGTTTAAGTTGCCAAAGGAAATCTGACGAGTAAATTGGGTAATCCCCGTAAGAGCTGCGGCTACAATACCGAAGGGGTAGGGGGGGGGAGGGGGGGTTTGGGGGAGTGGATACACACTGAGGAAGGAGAACTCAAACATATTATGCGCTATGTCAATAAATCGTCTCCGTCTACAAAATCTTCTCAAATCAATGAATCGATAATATGTATACTTTGTGTTTACCATCCCTATAGAGAAAACTGAAGTTATATATTAAACCTACCACCTGCTCCTAGCAAAAAAAAATAAATAAATAACAAATATATTATATAATACAATACATAGAGCCCAAAACTATAATTAATGACTTGAAACTAAACGTAATTGACTGATTCCCATAATTTGGTGTCAGTCTGTCTCATGGTGTCACCATAGATGATGCCATCAACGAAAGGACCTCAAAAATCCAGCAGCTTTAAATAGACCTTCGAGGAATGTCTATAAAGAAATTGCACGTCCTTGCGTTAAAACTAAACGTGTATGGTAGAATAGTTCTACCAGTAGTTGTGCAAAGAGGCTGAAATGATTTTCTAATGACTAGTTTCCAGAAAACTGTAGAAAATCATTTGACAGGACGTTATTTGAAATATATTCCTTCTCAATACAAAGCTTTTTAAGCAGTGGTCTCCAACTTTTTTTTTTTTTGGCACACCCTCTCCTTTGAGAAAATGGCAAGGATCAGCTACGTATAACAAAATACGATGGATGAAAAATAGGACAAACATAAAAATCAGAAGCACATAATTCAGTGTCAAGTAACAAAAGAAATAATAACCGAGAACCTGAAATTTAATGTTCAATTATCTCTGTGATAGCTGACACTGTTTTGCCTTGATGATATCTTTTTTTTTGATCTGATGTTGGACACGGAGCAGGTGAGATCACTCTCTACATCAAGCGGTGACCACTTGGTTGCCACATAGAAAAATATGGATGCTGACATGACATCTGGTTAGAAGACAATATAAAGAAATAGTCCGTTATTGACTCTGTCTATTCCGGGTAGTTATAGCTGTAACGCTCTTCTATCCCCCAAGAGGTGATTTAAAGCGGTCAATAGTTGGTTCAGAGGAAGGTCAACAAGGTCGCTATTAGGCATTATGAGTAAAATTAATAAATTAATAGAAAAGGTTGATACAACGACAGTCTGTGGCAGACGGCAGCAATATCGTTAGATTATCTTTGGAAACACTAAGAAGTATATGACGAGTTGTTGGGTACAGAAAAGATAATAGATAGATACTATAATTGGAAGTGTAAAATATTAGACTCCCACATATTTTAGTCCAGTTCATATTTTCTGGCTACAAAAGCGATAGCGACAGGAACACCCGTACTGCACAAGAGATATATTCTGAAGACTACATATGAACGACTGTTGACAGAAGACGCGAGATTAGATGAAATAACATGTGTAAGAATGTGTGAACACGGAATCAAGTGTGGATCCCGCAACGAGGGGCGTATGAGAGGAAGAGAACGACGTGTGTTTAATCAGTGTGCTACGGGCAATGTTTAGCATCTACCTTAAGGACATTTGCTTCGGGAGACGGAGCTTCTATGGGTATGCCCGGTGTGTTATTTTCTTGATTATTAAATTAGTAATCACTCCAGTTCATAATAAAAACGTGTATGTCTAGTGCGTTGACATGAAAATACTGTGAGATCTCGTTAGCCCGAATTGACCTAAGATGAACACTAGTTTAACACAAACGCAACTCTGGTTTCAGCAGGAATTTATTATTTTCCCCGGCTAGCATGGATTTTTTTTTTTTTGAGCGAGTACTCCATTCTGTAGTCCCTTTAAATTCGAGTAACAAGGTTTTTACTGTATTCAAAGTACCATTTGGTAGAGCACATTTTCAAAATTGTATCTTAACGTGTCTGGATCTTTTTCATACGCACTTCTGATTGTGCATGGAAATCAAGATTGCTTCTGAATATGTTTGAAAATCAAGTTTATCGTCAATAATTCGCATCAGTAACAGACTTTTGATACAGAGTTAGCGAGACTATATAGTCATTTTGAGAAAGTAAGACCGAATTTAGTCACATAATGTTTTCAAATAATTTTGAAACTGAAAATTCTAAGCAATTACTTCTTGTTACCCATTTGGACCGTCTGGCACCAGCCAGTGTTTTGTGAAATTTTGCTGCGGGCAAAGTTCTCAGTGTCACAATTGTCTTAACTAGTTTCTATTTATATGCTGCACACACTATTTTTGACAGTCATATGCATATACAGTATACATGTCGGCGTCTGTGGCTTAGGCTGTGTGATCCCGCTTTGTAGTTCCGATGTACACGGTTCGATTCGTTGCTGGAGATTTGGCAGCAAAAGCATCCCAAGGCGACCGTCAAAAAGCGATGGCAAACTACTGAATGTAACAGCCAGAAGTGCTAAATTCTTACTGAAATGTCCTGTAATGAAGCGTGTTTATGTGTGTGTGTGTGTGAAATACGCTTATGTTTTGAAATACAGTAATAAAATTATATTGTCTAGATATTACTGTAATTAGGATGTATCAAGGCAAGGAGAAAAATCTTCTAAGTTCAGTGAGTAGAATATTCCCTGGATGACAACTGAGAACTCTATTTTCTAAAGCTTCCTTAACCCTTTGAAATTTTCTCATTTTGGAGAGATATGTCGTTTATCATCATCATCTTCTTCTTCTTCTTCTCTTCCACCTTGTACCCCAGCGAAGTGTCGGGGGGAGATGTAATGTTCGTTGATGAGCTCTATCAAAAGCACTATTAAAACTGATGTTCATTTCTGTAAGGCTGTTCTTAATGCCATCACTCTATATTTTCCGAGGTCTTCCACTCGCTCTATACCCGTTGTAACGTTCAAGTGTGGCTCGCTGTGGCGGATAGTACCAGGGCACTCTTGTTAGGTGTCCAAACCACTTCGTTTGTTGTTCTTTGATGACCTGTAAGACTGGCTTTATTCCTAGCATTCGTCTGATTTCATGATTTCGTATTCTGTCTTTTTTTGAAACTCCTGCAGCTCTTCTAAAGCATTTCGTCTCTGTTGTCACAATTTTACGTTCATTGGAGGATGTAAGTGTCCAAGTTTGGCATTGATAGCATAGTGTTGGTCAAAATATAGTTCTGATAAGATTCACTTTAGTACTCCGAGGTATTTGCTTGTGTGTCAACAGGGGAGATAGTTGACCCATTACTTGATTAGCTTTGGCACATCTGGAGCTAATTTCTCTGTCCAGTTTTCCGTCGGATGTAAAAATCGCTCCCAAATATTTATATTGCTCTGTTTGTCTCAGGGTGTTGTTTATTAATTTAATTTCTAAATTGTCTTTCTGTCTTCCGTTCACCATTGTCTCTGTCTTCGTAGTATTTATTTTCATATTATATTCCTCCCCTTTGTTACTAATTTGATTTAGGTGGTTCTGTAGGCGTTCCGTGTTTTCTGCTATGAGTACCTGGTCGTCTGCGAAGAGTAATTCTGTAAAATCTTTTTCCCGAATAACGTTTGTTTCGCTACATATGGTATCCATGTATGTTATAAAAAGAAGCGGCGATAGTACACAGCCCTGACGCACACCAGAGTTCACTATAAAAGTTCTTGACAACCCTGCCTTCGATCTTCTGCAGCATTTACTACGTGTGTACAGGCTTTTGCAAATATTAATGAGATGATTACTGATTCCTTTTTTCCCCATACATTTCCACAACATATTCCTGTCGACTCTATCGAAGGCTTTTTCTGGGTCTATGAATGTCAACAAACTTGTCTTATCATGTCCTGTTGCCCTCTCAATGTATAAATGGCATCTATGCAACTTCTGTTTCGTCGAAAGCCCATCTGTGCTTCTTTATCATCATCAATTACTACATATCGACAACCAGAATCACTAGAATAACTGACCAGGTCAATGCTCTACTGTCTTGCCCCATTGACGTGACTAAACCACGTATTTATTGTATGTTGTGGAAACAAGAAATTCAGCAGCTTATTTGTGACAGTTCTCGCCTGGTGATGTGATTATCAATACAGACCTTTCTGTGTTGAAAGGCTGAAAAAGTTCGAGGGATTCGTTGCAACAGCGAATTAATGGAGTTTATAGCAGCAAAGCCTAGTATATAATAACACCACGCCATCAAGTTTGAAAATAGAGGTGGAGGCAGTCATAAAAGCTTTCCACTCGATGAAGAAACACCTGCACACACATGTCCTGATTGAAACAGAATCGTAAAACATGCTGAGAAATTTGGAGAAAGGTATGCTCCATGCAGAGTTGCTAGCGGAGTTAGCGACTCCGGTAGTTAGAGTCATGTGCATCATTTCTCCGGGGATGCGTGTTTTTTAGGAAACGAACAGACAGGCAGACTTGCTGGTACTGTAACCATAGGTGGTGAGCTGATGCATAGGAAGACGTAGACACTGCACAGTGCAATTAGGTCATCACGATAAGAGGAGAATGATGCATCAGGGAGTGACGCGGGGATCTGGTCGACACTCAACATGCAGAGGAAAGTCAAGAGAGACAAATAGACTGTTGCTGGTACCGTCAGCATGGGAACGCTGGCTGCTGTAGATGTAAGCTGGCAAAAGTTTAGGTCAAAGGTACAATCAGTTTTGGCTAGGGAATGATAAAATCGTCTTTCCGAAATATTTCTGCTCTGCATTTATGCACGCACACCTTCTGGGGTGGGGGGGGGGGGGGGGGGGGGGGGGGGGGGAGACTGCTTTGATAATACCGTCTGTCTTCGAATCAGCTGTAGTTCTTCAAAATATAGCTTTTTTTTATGTGTGTTTTAAAATTGTGAAAAAAATCGTTGAAAAAAAAATTGTTTTATATTTTGTGTGCTGCGTCGTACAACAGTAAAAACAAAGCGTGTACATTTCAAATGTGTTTATGATCATTGAAAATTTAACTACACATTGTATTTTAGAGGGCAGTGAAAGTTTAGTGGTTTTGATGTTTGCCAGCCAAGCTTATGTTAGGCAAAACCTAAAAAAGACATTAAAAAACACACAGAAAGCTTAGGCTTATAAAGGGATTAAGAAGAATCGAATAAAAGGAGGAGAAGAAGGAAGGATAAGGAGTAGAACGAGGTTGAGTAGAAGGAGAACCGCTCTTTACCTAATCTGCCCGACTAAGAACAAAATAGATTGTTCTACTTTTCCGTAATTTACTCCATAAGAACATTGCCAAAAGTGACCTGTCAGTCAGTTTGGTCTTGTACAATTCTTAATGTTTAATCTATTTGCATTTTATAGGAATTTATTGCTGTAATATGACACTATTTATCATAATTTTCACTGTGAACACTGTGAATCGACGTATAAATTAGTTCAGGATCTAATTTTAAAAGCGTAATGAATCGCGGGGATGTCTTTTTTTAGCATGACTTTATTCAATTAAGGGAAAATATTCATTCAAGAGGCAGACAAGAAAGTACAGACGGACAACATTAAAGAATATGTGTGCTTCCACACGTTTGTCACTGCGCGTAATGACGAAATAAAATTTAAAATAATGAGTTGTATTTATTATACATTTCTTTTTCGTCGCCTTTGCGAGCTGTAAATTCTAGCTGAAAGTTCTTGCTTTTTGTCCATTTTTGGACTTTAGTCTTGTTCCATAACTTGGGTTTTCCGTGCACATCCGTTTTACAGATTTGGCTTATTCGTATGCAGGTTTTAGTTCCTTTCTTCTCAGGAGGATGCACTCTGACAAAGGAAATTCTTCATACTGGAAAGCCAGGCTAGCAGTAGATCACAGCAGAATTAAAAAAAAAAAACGGGGGGGGGGGGGGGGGGGGTTAAAGAAGATACAGAAGAATAAACAAGAATCTGATTATGGGAAAGAAGAAAAAAAAGGTAGAGGAGAAATAATAAAAAGGGAATAGAGGAGGAGAAAGATGAAGATGAAGAGGAATAACAAATAGGAGACTTTTTTCTTCAGTTCCTTCCTCAGAAAATGGATAAGGTCAGTATTTGAGTTATTTAAACATAACATAACCCATGACCCGCTAGGGTCGTGGAGGTGTATTGTTGAAAGCCTTAGCACACACAACCCGCCAACTTTCTTCTTCATGAATAAGTATATGATAAGTTAGTCCTGTCCATTTCCTGATGTTGTCATTCCAGATTCTTTTTTTCCCTCCTCTTCTTTGGCTACCCTTCCCTCCCGCCCCTAAGTGTTCCTTGAAGCACATAAGAAATCGAATCATGTCTCACCACGTGCTCAAACCAAGCTAGCCTGTGACGTTTCACCACTGCCAAGAGAGCCACCTGATGTTCTGCAAAATTGCATATAGTGTCTCTATTTTTATTAGCTTTGTATTCTAAATAACTAATTCGTGAAGTACGTCCATAGTATATGCATTTTAGTTAAAAAAAAAAAAAATCATTAAAAAATAACAATCCAAATATGTCAAATTCAAATTACACTGCATACATAGATCTGGAATGTCATCATACACTACACCCACATTTATAGAGCCTTCGCTGCACATATTCAGCATTTTTCTTTTCCCTGAATAAGTTATTCACAAACGTCTGTCTTTTCGCTTTCTTCCAGCATTTCCTAATTTGCATTTAGATACAGTTAATGATGGTCGTTTGTCATACATCAGCCTGATGAGAGAATGCGGGCATTCGAAGCGTGATAACACAAATCTGGCCCTAATTACGAGCCAATGACTGCACGTCTAGAAAATGACACGTCGTTTACCACCTTAATGGACATGTAACTGGTACAGAAACGCTGCTATAGAAGACTGTCTGAAACAGGGGTTCTCAAACTTGTTTCGCCGTGGCACCCTTGCCAGGGGAAAAAAAACCGTGCACATTTAACGAAAAATAAAACTGTTTGAATTAATTTTTCATTATTTCCTTTATCTATAGGAGAAGTTTGGTTAATTTTACCCTTAGATCACTTGACCCAGAAAGTTTGCTCCTGTATCTGTTTTTTAATGTAAGCGTACGTTGAGAATGCTCTGCAGCGTTGCAAGTAGCATTCATTGTCTTCATAATTCACCTGCAAACAAAACTATTCTTGGCATCTTTCACGGTATTTCTGTTATAAACTGCAGTCTTAGCTAATCTCAAGAAGATTTTGAAAAATTCTGTATTATAGCCGCAGCAACCCTGGCATATGTTTGCGACATCCCTGAGTGCCCTAGTCTATCAACTGCACTAGTGCTGTTCCTCATGGAGATATATGTGGTGGTATTTAGTACCGAATATTTGTATTTAAACTAATTGATGCCTATGGTCTATATGATGAAAATTTTACTTGCTACTTTTACTTCTCAGGGAAGCTGCTGGTACTTGTTTTATACTAGGTCAAGCTGGGACCTGAGACAATGAAGGAGAATAATTAATAAATTATTGCACACTGTGAAGCGGATAACAGTGTTGTACCTTTGGACGACATACAAAGGGTCCAAACACTCTGATAATCTAGTGAAGAGATTTTATTTCTTAGATTCATCATATTTCAGAATTGTATTTAATTAATATCAATTTCGGCAGTAACGACATACAACATTTTACAACAATAAGGTCAGGGCTGTTCAAAGCGGTATTGGGAACAGCTTTAGTACTTTCCAGGGACACCCAAAGACAAGATGGAACATAAAAAAGACCGGCCCATATAAAGACTTCACAACAGGAGAAGAAGGACTCGCTAAAAGGACGTAAATGAAAACGAGATCACAAGAGCAGAGGTCCAGAAATAATAATCCTGAGCAGATACATCACATTAAATATAGAGAGCACATACGCAATTAAACAGAACACAATGACACCCTGAAGACAGAAAAATAGAAACGAAAAACGGAACCCTCATCCAGACCACAGGACCACAATGAAGGACACATACATGTTTGTAGCGACAACACCACTCACTGGGGACAACAAGCAGGAAAATAGAAACGAAAAACGGAACCCACATCCAGACCACAGGACCACAATGAAAGACACATACATGTTTGTAGCGACAACACCACTCACTGGGGACAACAAGCCACAACTCTTGGCACAACAAACCATGTAAACCATTGGAAGTGGAGCAAAAAGTTGTTTTCAGTAGGGTTACACAAAGACAAACAAGCCACAACTCAGGCTCCAAACCATTCTACTGGAATCCCCACCATTTTTCCCCACCATCCCCACCCTCTCCACCCATCACAGTTCTACCACCACCACCAAACTACCCACATGTATAATACTTTCCTTTCATAGCTTGTCGAGATCAGTTAAAACTTTCAAATCTTTAGACCTTTCGGAACTTTTTGGATCTTCTCTCTAGGTGATGCAGATAACAGGCACAACAGATTGGACCACAGTGTGCCAAACTGATGCCTGCCAAGTTGGATGTTGACAGTGTCATTTGGGAGCAAGTGAACAATCTAGAGGAGCTAATAGATCATTATAGTTTGGACAGGCAACTCAGAGGAATGGCAACGAACATATAATCAGAGTGCTACTGATACCATCAATATTAGAAGTTTAAATTGACTGCTGAAGAGGGGGATAGAGCACGTATGAAAATGCCCCAAAAACTATGATGTTAGATCGTAACTCAGTGCAAGTCCTAATAAATAATAATCAATATAACAATCATCAGTAATTGCATAACCACGTACCTTCTGAATACGTTTGTCAGTAAGCCGTTATATGGAGACAGAAATTCATATTATTTCAGATATTTGTTTCTCAGGATAATCAGTGCTATTTCTTATTTTTTTTTTTTTTTTTTAAATAAGATAAGAAAACTAGCTGACAAGTTACACTAATAACATTGCATATATTTTGAAAAATAACAAAATCAATTAGGTGCCGTGTCTACAATGAAGGTTGGCAGCAATATATATAACACACAATCTGTCACTTGTCTTTACAGTACACTCTATCAGACTGCTGGTGGTCCAGCTGAAGTTGTCTTCCCACCAGTAGCAGTCTCTACCTCCTGGTCCCTTGCCTTTAACTGTTCCCTCCCGAATGGTTTGCCTAAGAGAGCTATATGTCTTCTAGTGTGGTCGAAATATTTAAGTCTCGGTAGTTTTTAATTACATCAACTCTTATCGCCCCCAATACTCATTTAGTTTTTAAATTTGCAAATTCTTATTCATGAAAGTTTCCCTTTATTTTGTTTTAATGGGAACAAAAATTCATTTTAATAGCAAAATAATTTTTCCTAAAGCCTTAATCTGCACTCTTTTTGTCTCAGCTTCATATATAGTTTGTCACAGTTTTAAACTCTTCCGTGTTGATGCTAAAAATTACAATCTAAGTAGACATGAAACGCTAAGGAATACAAGGGTAGGTTAAAAGAACATTACGATGCAACCATTTCCTTTTTGCGGCGTCCGTGGCTAAGGCTTTCCGAGTCCGACTCGTAAGCCAGCATACCGTGATCGAAACCCACTTCAGGCTGCGTGGATTTTTGTCGTGGTATGGGACGTCGCAGGTCGACCCAGCCTAAAATGGGTACCAGGATGGGCTGTCCTGGGAAAGTAAAGACAGCCGGCGTAATGCTGACCACATTACCCACCGAGTGCTGATGATCTGTAAAAATATGGGACGCTCTGCCCATATGCCGATGCGCCGAAAGGCGTGAAAAGGGATCTTTACTTTTTTTTTTACTTTTACATTTCCTTTTTGGTTTTATAAGTGTAGAATTATGGACAGATGCATTTTATTAGCGTCTGTTTAGTTCTTTGTGAATACTTTAACTGAATATATTAACTTACATCTTTTATGTTTGTGTGCGTGTGTATGTGTGTGTGTGTGTGTGTGTGTGTGTGTGTCAATACTTTAAAATGTTTCAGTGTCATGCTGTTTTTTTAAAGATATTATAAAAGTTCTTTTTTGTCCCTTAGCTCTTTCATATTCACTTATAATAAAACCTATCGCTACTCTGCACACCTACACTCACACACCTATGCCCCAACACATTCACCAACAACCCCCTTAACACCCCCGCACACAACACACACACACACATACACACAGAGTTCGAGTCGAGAGTATCGATTCCATTGCATTGGTTTTTACTCCTTATCGATCGGTCTCTCTCCATAGATAGCGTTAAAAACCGCGTCTCGAGAGCGCCGCACAAAGAAGAACTGATTAGTTCCAGCGATCGCCACCAGGATCTCCATAAAAATGTCACTCTTAAACCAGAAAACGCGGCTCTGCCACGAACCAACTTCCTTTATATCGCACGGCTCAAGGCCTGACCACTGCGCCATAGAGATTACTCCCCCCCCCCCCACCCCATCCCCTCCTATTTTATGTATCTAGGCAGTACGGAAAAAAGAACAATATGTCATGTCTAACGGTACACTGACTAAATGATGCCAACAGCACATTTTCCTAGATTAATCAACACCCCATATGTGATGCATACTGCGCACACTAAATAAAAGACCACTTTTGTAGTAGACTTTAAATATCCAGACCTGTGTTGTTTTGCGACACAACCGATTTCAGTATAATGATCAAGCAGTTTGTAGGACTAAGTGGGCAACTTTTAAATCCCCTAGCAACTGACGGACTTACGTTCATCTCCACCAGACATCACACCGAGTGATAAACATCCTAAGTCACAAAGTGCCACCATTCGAAAGAGGATCACCCGGGAAAAGGTCCCAGGAACCCTGTTCAACCCGTAGGTTATATTAGAGCCCTCTAAAACAGTCAAAGTTATTCTTTAAAAATAAATTGCAGCTGATATTGGGCCACAGTCTTCTATCTTAGCAACTTCTGGCAGATTTGCATCATCCTGCAGCCAAGCTATGGCTATCCAAGATCTTCGCTCAGTCACGGCTAAAATGGTAACTGTTACAAAACACCCATTGTCTTTTGATTCCGGAAACTGGGCGCCTGTGTGGACTATAGTCACGATTTGCACGTAAAAACAAATTTATCAACGTTAGCATGCTTTGCCACGGGAAGAATTTTCAAAAATGCACGCTTTCCGTTTCCACGGCGTACATATGATTGACCTTGGAGGTAAACACACGTAACACAGATTTGATTTATTGTCAGATTAAAAAAAACAAAAGCATGCAACTAAATGCAGCAATACATTTTTTTTTGCCCACTTGGGGGGGGGACCCAGCCTTGGGGTGGGAGGAGGTGGGCGGAGTGGGGGCGGGGGGTTAAAAAAAAAGGGGGGGGGGTGAACAGGGGGTTATTGTTCAAGGAAAAAGACACACACAAACATACACACACACACACATACGCCAACTCAGCTTAGCTCAAATTACCTAATAATTAAAATTAGCTGTTTTTTTAAATGGTTCTTTTTAATGACTGTAGCGGTTTTTAAATCAGTTATTTTCGTACTGCAAATAAATTTGTGGATTACGTCATGTTTCAAGCGTCTTGTAACTGTTAGTTTAGAATATCACTGCAATATATCGTTGTTTTATCGGAAGGTCGTGGGTTCGCTCACCAGACTTTTTTCAAAAATGACTTTGACTCACAGGTGGACCCAGCCTTGAGTGAGTACCGTGTGCAGTCCCGGAAAGTAAAAGGCGACCGGCGTAATGCTGACTCCCACCACCCGTCTTGTGTCCAAAAGTATAAGTCTAGCCCTATATGCCCTATACGCCTAAAGGCGTAGGAAAGGGCCCTGTCCTCTTTTTTTTCATACTGTTGTTCTAGTAACTGATCAGGGCTGCAATGTGCTAACTATTGAAGACAGTGTATTTTTAGTTGAGTATGTGTTCCTTAAAGGTGGCAGGTATTGGAATATGTTGTTTAACAATTTATGATGTCAGAGTGGCAGAGTATATATGCGACTTGCGTTGATTGCGACAGTGGTATCAAGAAGCTAACTGCCTAGAAAGCAATAGCAAACTTCTAGACGTATATTTGCATAGAAAAACCACAACAGCCGAAAAGTGCTGGGGCTGGTTCTGCAACGTCCTGTAAGAATACGCAACTAACTTTATATATATATATATATATAAAGAGAGAGACTAAGAGACAGAGAGGTAGCAGTAGATATACAGACAGACAGACAGACAGAAAGACAGACAGAACGAACGAACGAACAAATTTTATTTTCAAAGGGTTAAGAATTGGGCACACAGGCCCGTCCTACATTCTGCTCTTCTGGCTTCACGCCATGCATACATTATTCGTGCACACATTGTTTTTATTGCCAGATTAATAAACATTGTTTAGGCATGCAACTGGGGGGGGGGGGGGTAAAAAAAAAAGGGAAGGGGGGGGAGGGCCGGGGGTTAATGTACAAGGAAAAAGACACACACACACACACGCCAACTCAGCTTAGTTCAAATTACCTAAAAATTAAATTTAGTTTTTTTTTAAAATGGTTCTATTTAATGACTGTAGACAGACAGACAGACGACAGACAGACAGACAGACAGACAGACTAGATAGACAGACAGACTAGGTAGACAAACAGACAGACAGACAGACAGACATTCTTAAGATGACATAAATGGGACAGACCGACACCGACTCCAAAGTACGATACAGTTTATTGACAGACAGACAGACATTGTCCAGTCCATGACCTAAATGGGACAGCTTACACGACCACATTGTTCTGACTCCAAATCGACCAGAGATCACAGTTTATTGACCTCTCATCACTTACACTTATATTGACTTCCCGTCCATGTTGTGTCCCTAATTCACATCAGTTACACGTTCGCACCATGTCCTCTTGTTCTGACGGTCAACACACGCCGATCGTTCTCATCACATTCATCGACCAGAGTTCCAAGCTTAGTCGCGCCTTCAGGGCCTCACATGGTTCCGCATAGATTGGATCTGGTCATTGTATCAAGCTTCACACAATTTGTTCACTTGTTGCTGGACTTGGCTTCGATGGATCCTGGTTTCCTCGTTAGTTGGTCCTTAGCTGTTCACGTTCAACAGTACAGTTTCAGTCTCATTCACACCGCCCACGAACGCTCTCATGTCCTCTCGTTCTGACGGTCAACACATGCTTACTGATCAGACTGGGGTCTGACTTTATATCCAGTGATCGTTCCACGTGGCAACACGTGGTTGTTCTTGGGGTTCCACGTGGTGACCTGTGGTTGTTCTCCTTTGGTTCCACGTGATAACTCGTGGTCGTCCCCAATCTTGAAAATCTTGGTTAATCCGGGTATCCGTATTATTGTTGGCTTATGCCTCTTCCCCCCCCCCCCCCCCACCCCAACCTTCCTAATCAGGGTAAAATTACAAATAATAATAATAACTCGTTGGTGTTTTTTTTTTTTTAGCCCTGTCGCTTGAAAACATCAGCTTGTAAAGATGGATATTTAAAGATACTTTCTTGTGTTTATTATATTATTGATCAATATTTTAACTCTCTCATCTATTCTTTCACGTTTTTATCACAGCGTCTTCCACTCACTAATAATGTGCATGCATTTGAGTAAAAACATAAATTGTTTAATCTTTCTTCATGCCATTCACTTCCCTTATTTGCCTGTGCATTGTTTTTTCAGAGTGAAATTATTTTTAATTCCATTTTGTTTCACTGCTTGTTTAAATTTTTATCTGCCGTTGTGTATTTATATATTTTTAAAAAAATGTATTTGTGTATTTATCTATTTTTTTTTTTTTATGTATCTTGTCACAGTGCTCTGTGTAATTTTACATTTAAAAAAAAAAATGTGTTTGTCCGTCAGTTTTCAGTTTCTTTAGTGAAATAATTCTTCTTAGACTTGAGTCTTTTTATCCTGTACACAAACAAATAATCTCAGAAACTGGGCCTACCTGGTAGCAAATTAGCCGCCTACTTTTTAAGAATTAAACAATGTTCATTTATGCTTTATATTTGAAGTATTACATTGTATCTGTTTCTCAAAATCCAACTACTTCGCTCTTCAAAGTTTCTATGCGCTCTCAAAATATCTTTGTGAAGTCTAATGTCATTAAATGTTTTTTATTTATTTATCTTTTTATTTATAACTATTATCTGTCCACACAGTAGAACCTCATCCTTATCGACGTGAGCATCACGAACTGTTTTCACATTTGTCAGTTGATTTCTACTTCTTTAGTAATCGTATTTTAAAAGTAAAGGACCATTTTCTACGTCTTTAGGCGTACGTGGCATAAAAGGCTAGACCTATATTTTATAGACCAATCGTTAGTCGGTGGGTAATGTGATCAACAATCATGCCAACCGCCTTTACTTCCTATGACTACACCTGGTACCCACTCAAGGCTGGGTCGACCTGGAAGCCAAAGTCATTTAAAAAAAAAAAGTCAGTCTCCATCATGACTCGAACCCACGACCTTCCGATCCGCAGACTAGCGACTCGCCGCTACACGACGTTGATTTACCTAAACCTAATGTAGTCAAATTAATTGCTCGTTTCCTTTTAGGTTGTTGTCAGTGTGTTTAGTTGTTGCTGTTATCGTGTAAAACAAAAAATGTCAACAATAGTATTTAATTTTGCGCAATCGGTTTGCATTCTCCTCTTCTTTTTCCTAGGCTACAGTCACTTATCATATCTTCCGGCCTGTGTCAGTCTTTGCTCTGAAATATCTAAATATCAGTCTGGGTGGCTTTGTCTATGGGCTGCTATCTGAGAATGTACCATGTCATCCGAAGCTATTGAATCTCAATCTTGGATGGCAGCCCAATAGGGCAGATTCCAGTAAATAAAAAAAAGTAATGGTATCTTCTCCACGCATTCAGGTGTATAGGGCATATAGGGCTAGACATATATTTTATAGACCAATCGGCACATGATGGTTGATGTAGTGAACATCACGCTGGCCGCCTTTACTTTCTGGGACTGCACCCGGTACCCACTAAATGCTAGGTCGACCTAGGAGCTAAAATCATGTCTGAAAAATGACCGGCACCGTCAGGGAGCGAACCCACGACCTTCCGATCAGCGGAGAGCGTCTAGCCGCTCTGCCACGGCGACTCCCCAGATTCCAGATATCCCGTTAAATCTGCATAGAAGTTATAGTTAGGGCGGCCATAACGGATGCACCAATCAGGTGTAACCTGTAGTTATATGCAGACTCACTGACGTTAAACCCGCCCCCCCCCCTTTTCTCCTCCCACCCCTTTTATTCCCGCAAGGACATCACCCATAGCTATAAACTTCTGGTCACACAAAGTGCCACCATTCGGATAAAGATCACCTGGGGACAGATCCCAAAACCTCCTTTCAGCCTAAAGGTTGGTTATGGAAGGGTCCCGGCAACAGCAGGGGTAAGGCTTTAAAACAACAACAAAATGCGTCTGATATTGGAACGCACGAATATTGATGATCCTATGCAGATAAGAACGACTCTGTAGCGAAATAACAAGCGCATACTAATTTGAGCTTATCAGTTACCGCATTGTACTGAAGGCACAGTAAAGACTGTTGAAAATGCACAATATCGGCAAAAGATGTCTGTAATAGATAGAGGGGAAAATGTTATTTTGAATTCGATATTTGGCTATGAATAAGGTATGTCTACTTCATAATACAATCTGTATAGGTTAGTTGCGTATCCTTTAGAGGAGGTCACAAAACCAACCCCAGCAGTCCCTTGCTGTTGTGTGGTTTTTCTAGGCAAATTTACGTCCAGTAGTTTGCCATTGTTTCTGGACGGTCGGCTTTCTTGATACCACTGTCGAAACTAACGCAAGGCGTATGGCCCGCAGCTGGGATCGAACCCGGCATCCCGGCATCACAAAGCGTTCGCATCGACTTAACAATCTGTATACTTTTTAATTATGGTATGCTGTTGGTGTCGATATCTTGTGTTGACAAAATGTCTCTAATTTTCCACATAAATGGTTACTGGCTTTCTTAATGTTCTGTTTTCTTCACAGCTCGTTTCCCAATATTTTCCTTTGTTTTATTATACCATTACCAAAAAAGAAATACCATATATTAATATTCAAACATAACAGATAATTATTAAACAGATTGAAATATTACAGCTGCAACAGTAATTACTGATGATTAATAAATCCTTCATGGAAGCAAAAAAATGGTCACGCCTATATCCTTTTTTTTTTTTTTTTTTAGTGTTTTCTTTTACAATATCTGCAGGTATCGAACAGTAACAGATGAAGAACTAAGGCGCGCTCGGCTGATTCGTATGCCGTTATGTTGTAAAATCTTAGGCTGTCAGTAAAAGCAAAAAGTAAGGGACCCTTTTATACACATTGACGCGTATTGTGCACATCCGGCTAGACCTATATTTTATAGACCAATCGACATTAGGTGGGTGATATGGTCAGCATCGCACCCGTCACCTTTACTGGTACCCACTCAATGCTGGGTCGACCTGGGATCCAAGGTCATTTTGGAGAAAAGTCCGGCTCCTTCAGGACCTGAATCCACGACCTTCTGATCAGCAGGTGAGTTTCTAGCATCTACGCCACGGTGGCTGTCAGCGACTTCTTTAGTTTATCTTCTTTTAAATCCCCGTCTGCACTGTGGTGGCTCCATTTTCAGTTAGTGCGCTTTAATTACTAGCATCGTTGGATTCTTTTAAATCTTTCTGTCTTAATGAACCTAACTATGGGTATTGTTTCAGTAGTTCTTTCAATCACTTTTCCCCGCATCGGTATATCCGATTTTGTTCGCAGTCTTTCTGAAATGTCAATTTTCATGGGTGGTTAGTTGTCTTTTCTATTCTTTTGTTGATTCTGACACCGATAACCTTAAGATTTGGTGGTTTGGGGCGGGAGGGGGGGGGTGGGAAGGGGTGGCTCACTGCTGGAATATCGGAATGTTTCAAGATGGGGGTAAGTTGGTAAAGATTTTGGTGGATTGTTTAACACAATGTTGGGCCCTTGTCGTTTTAAAGCACCTAAAAAACAATTCTTGTGAAATTAACATAGTCGACGTCTATGACATAGGTTTTGCGAACGCTCTATTCGATGCTGGGGTGCTGAATTCCATGCCAACTGCAGACAATTTGTCTAGCGTTGGTTTCGACAGCGGTACCCAGAGCTGACCGTACATGAAGCAATGGCAAACTAATTAACGTAAAATTTGCCTAGGAAAACCACAAAAGAAATGTTGGGGTTGGTTCTGTAAAGGACACGCAACTAACTATCTATTCTCTTATTCATGTCTATCTATAAAACTTGTCAACACAATACAACTTCTGGCGTCCTTAACGCTGATATAATGACATGGTTACTCAGAGACAACCAGCTATTCGAAAGTTAAAACATCTACAAAATACAGACAACGTGCAAAGATTTCTTCTGGTGTAGAAATTCATAGAATAGCTCCCGCCCCCCCCCCCCCCCCCCCCCCCCCCAAATTGTGGATGAAAAGTGGAGCTTCAGCCACTCAACTGAAAATTTTTTGGAGGGCTAAAGGTGCCTTCAACCCTTAGGTTTCGGTGCACACAGTCCACCTGCAGTAATTCAAACAGCAGGAGGTCAGCGAAAATAAATCATGACCGATGGAAACTGTAGAAATTATTTACTTTACAAATAATCAGACAGCTGACCGGACTCGTAATGGGTATGTCATTATTTGGGACAGTTCCATGATAATCTCCCCAAACAAACTAGGTCACGTTCCATTTATAAATGTTTTAGACTGGTCTGCTGTCCGGGGGGTTACGGGTTGCCGCTATATTGTTTCCTTTCTCGCTTGTCATGCAGTTACGTTTTTCTTCTCCGAGAAAAAGAATGTCTGTGACATAGGTTGCAGCACTCTCTATGGGAGTTGTGTGTTAGACCCAGTTTCTAAAAGTTTGTGTAGTGTTAAAAGCGCTGACGTGCTTAATTATACAACACGCGATATCAACGGCATTGCCGAACATACCCGTTGCAGTGTGCGAAGGTCGGGTGACTGAAGGTAGACCAATCAGAAATGAGCTAGTTTGTATATGAGGGGCGGGGAAGACTTTCGTGGAACTAAGCATTATTTGCCCCAGTGATGTCCTAATTTAAAAACCTGTCACTGGAGAATATTTAATGCATGTGTGGTTGTGTTTCACATGGACAGCGTCCCAACTATGGGTGTTGCATACTGCACTCGTCATCTTCACCGGTCATTTCAAGGTAATTGGAGTGCTCACGGATATTTTAACATCAAATGATGATGGTGTTCTCCGTGGAGAGGTCGTCAAATGGTTTACCTCGTGATCTGAAGGACACGGGTTTGTTTCACGAATCTGAAGGCCGAGGGTTTGTTTAAGTGGCGTATTTTTGGTGCACAGGAAACAATTTTAACAGAGACTAACAGGTATGGTCGCCTGGGCTACGCAGTTCATTTTTTTTTTGTGGGACACTTTCGGCAGGCAGCTAGCCGTTCTGTGGAGAGAGACTGATCCATATGGAATGAAAACTCAGTGCAATAAAGTCTATTCTCTCACCTTTTAACCTTTAATTGATGATGGGGCATAAACCCAGTAAATCAAATATCATTTATATGCAGAATCAGTCAGTCAATAAAACATCAGCCAGGAAGATTGGCAGATCAATTAAGTAACAGAAGCAGAACCTAGGGGATGAATGAATGGTTTCAATAGTGTAATGCGATTTAGAAATTATCAAGATAAGAATTATGGAGAATGCAGGTTACATTAAGTGCATTATGTTTACTTGTGCATGCAATTTATGATTAACTTGGTTCATAAAGAAGGTGGTGTGAGTACAGGGAAACCATGCTTGATAAAGTGACTTAGCTGCAGGAGAGAGGATTCACGGTCGAACTTTCCAAGAGCACAAAGGTGCAAATGTTAATGGATGAACGTGATTACCTTCGTCGTTCAGCACGATACAGGATGCTGATTACTAAAGATGGGAGAACACTGTGCTAACTAGATAGATAAAAAGTGTTAGTGAGAACAGGAGAAGGAGGGAGAAGAGAATGTATAAAAATACGTCCCAATGCGTTTTAGTGTATGGTGGCAATTTGAAAAACCAATCAACATTCGAAGTGTTTAATTTAACTTTGGTGGGCGATTCCTCTTATGACTTTTTTGTCTTCAAATAAAGCATAGGCCCTTAGCCAGCTCATACCAAGTCATCCGATCTTTAGCGATTGCATGCAACTCACGCCCCTGTCCACCTCATAGTTTGTTTTTACTTCACTAATTTTATGGTTTTGGTGGCTCTTTTTTCATCTGACCCTCTGGGTTCCAAAGCAAAGGCATTCTAGTCATGTAATTATCAGATTTTCTCTATTTGTGTCCATCCAACGTCAGTGCATTTGGCCCTTTCCCTAATTAAAAACAAAATCTTCAGTTCTCTCCCTAACCTCTTGGTTAGTGAATCTGTCATCCCGTAAAAAATCCCTCTCCCCCCCCCCCCGCTCCCCCCCCAGCCTCCCCCCCCCAGCCTAGCCAGCCATGGGTGCTGATAAATGCCTATAAAAAACAGAGCTGTTGTAGCACAGCTTTCTGTAACTGCCGCCTGGCTTCTGGTGATTTTTGGTACTAACGGCTTGATCGTCGACTCTAACATTTGAAAAGTGTTTCTACTTAATGTGTCTCTGTTAATCATGGATCCATGTATCTTGTGTGTCGTCGCTTCTAGTGTTAAGCTGACATATCTATAACTGAAAGTTCTTTTTGAGGGTCCATGCAACTAGTCTTTCCTCTTCCAAATCTGGTAAAATGAAAGAGCTCTGAGGGTAAATATTACTAGTCCCTCCTCTTTCTAAGTCTTGTAGACTGAAGGCTGCTAAAGTGCTTTGCTACTCATTATTTATACTTGGATGCTGGGATGCTAGGTATTTGTTTTCTTCTCTTGTAGAAATTTCTAGTATATCTCAACATGTTTACTATGTGCGTTCTCACGTGGGATTTTCTAATTAAATCTTGACTTCATCAGATGTCATCATATTATTCTGGGCAAATATAATAATTAAATTAACAGTTGACGTCATAGAGACTCCTAGAAAGCAAGTACTACTACGTTATCTCTTAAAGGGCACGTCAACTATGACGTTCAATACTATTTACAAAATATTGTTGCTAAGACCTGTTGATTTTCGTCCCATCTACTAATACGCAATATCCTACCTCCTGACAAACAAGTTATGGCGTCAATAGTTAGTTTTGGCGGGAAAAGAAGGCTACCAAAACTTGCTGATCCTGGTGCATCTTAGCTTTGCGTAATATCCTACCTCCCAACAAACAAGTGACGACGTCTCCCTGTTACACTGTCCCCCGGGGTGTGAATACCTATAGAAACAATACACTGGGAATTAAGGATGGGTCTCCTCAGCCCTTTATAAGTCGCAGAAAAAGGTGGCTTTAAGGACCTGTAATTTGTTTAAATGCGTAATAATAATAATAACGTACTATTTTATAAATATCAAAATTATAATAATGTGAAATATATAAACGCATACTTAGATAGCCAACATGGAAACATGATTAGAGGGTCGCTTAGCCACCATACAAATCTCCTTACCACCTCACTTTCCCTTATTTACTTATTATATCTTGGGACCACTATTCTGAACGTCCCTAACTTGCTAGACTAGACAATAATACTGTCTTAACTTCTCCTGACTTACTTTGTGTGTGTATATATTTATATATGTGTGTGTGTGTGTGTGTGTGTTCGTGTGTGTTGTTTTTTCTAAAACTAGATTTTCCTATTTTGAAATCCCTGAAATTGAAAAAATGCTCACCGGTTATAGCCTGAATTATGCTCCAAATTCGGAGCATTTTTTTTTTTTTCAAAATTGTACTCAGTTATGGCTTAGTTTCGTCGAATATAAACCTGTTTCACAATACATGCCATTTACTGTCAATTTGCTGCGAATAGCTTTTTTTAGTATCAATAATTGTTGCTAGATTCTACTCTGCGCGTACGCACTAAATTCCGTGGTAAAATAACCCAAGCTATTTCACGCTTAGGGTAATGTGGCCGATATCACACAGACGGTGCTTCCTTCCCAAAGCAATTTGCTGGGAATTTTTTTTTTTTAATGCGCAGGGGCCAAGACCAGTTTTACCAACCCGTCTTGAATCTATGACCAGCAGCAGGTCGGCAGTACGATGTGTTAAACTCTGCGCCACCGCGGCTTACTGTCGGTATAGTGTAACAGTAAAGTTCAAAATTAGTGAGGCCTCGAACATATGATGCTAGATCAGAATTGTATAACCAGTCGACACTTTGTGGGTGATGAGGTCAAAATTAACCGTCTTTTCTTTTTATGATGTTGGAGAAAGTTTAAGACTAATCCGACTCAAAGCGGGTTAGAACGCAAAACGTTAATGGAGGCAGGCGAACGTCTAGACGCTATGCTGCTCTCTTAGGTAGTAAAAGGCGAAAGCTTAAACAAGTCAGCTTTCTTCGATAGGTAATTTTGTCATAATTAGATCTGCCGTCTCGCCAGGTGCATTACTATATAGGTGAATCGGTATAAAATGAAGTTTGCAGAATTAATTACCCCCTCTAAAATACACATCACATGGTAGTTTTCTATGTTATGTTATGGTATCACAATCAACGTCACTGCACAATGGGCATTTCCATGCGTGCTCAGTCCTCCTATGCACACTGACAAGAAGACACGAACAGTGATATCCGCGTCATTTAAGTCACACACTGAAACCAAGTGTTTGACTAGTCGAAGCTGCATCAGTAAAAATGAACAGTACTTCCTTTGTGAACAGAAAGCGTTAGTTATGAACTAGAAGTTACTATAGTAAGTCATGTGAATATCGTGAACTTCCGGTGATTAGATTAATAAAGCAAAAGGAAAACCATTTGTTGTGTGTTTCAGTGGGATTAATTCAGTTGTGTGTTGTATTAAAAGTTGATATGTTTCGTTAAGTAGCAGACTCCACGAAGGTGCGAATATTATGACTATATAACTATCTCAGACGCGCGCTCAAGAAGAATTCATGCAAGGTGGCTGGTAGAATTTTATGGATTTGCAGTGGAAGAGGCGACGGCGCTCAGTCCCTAATAATTTTATAGGGGCGGGGTTGAAGCTCAAATGGCATAAGCTTTGTTTAAATGAGCAATAATAAAAATAATATTAATAATTTTATAATTTTATGATGAATGTCAAACATATAATATAGTTAGCTACTGAAAGAAATGGCAAACTACTGGACGTAAATAAACAGCCACAACAATGCAGAGGTTGGTTCTGCAATGCCACGTAAAGGATACGGAACAAACTTTAACAGTGGGAAAAAAAGAATATCTATTCATGGTTAATAGTAATAGCCCCCATGCACATTTTCTAGGGGTAGCCACCCCCGAGAGCTCCCAGGTTCCAGCGCACCTGGGACTACCTTGCCAGCGCCACTCTACAGTAAAACAAGAGCATAAACACAGCAACGGCGACACTTTGCCATGTACTGCGTCAACTTGACAATATGTTTACACAGCGCAAACAACAAGATTTCTTGCACCGAAATAATTAGCTAAACGCAGAATTAGAGAACTCTTCTGCATAGTCAGCGAATGTGAGGGTAAAGAGTTGTAGTCTGATGTTGTAACATTCTTCTCTGTCTGCTAGTAATTTTATTGCAGCCACTATTAAACGTGGTTTTTGCCGCAGCAAGTGTCTTACAATAAAGGTTTGTCTATTTTATAACGGTGATAGTAGAAACGACAAGGGATATTAGCTTCTTCTGATCTCAGACCGTGAGTTATGTTTTGTGTGTAAAATAAAAGTATTTACAATTTCTTCTACAATACATATTTTGTCATAATTTTTACACTCATAGTGAAATTGTTCAGACTGTACACAAGAATAGGAGTTTAACAAATGAATTGACAATTCTTGTGCATCTGGCATAATTATACGTTTATTTTTTTAAAAATTAACTGTATACTTTTAAGGCCATGAGGCAAGTGCAGTCACCATGGACTGTGGACGTTCGGATCTTATTATATGCCACGGAGAGAAAAAGTCCCTCACTTTGACTTTTAATCCGGATCTCCCGCATGCGGACCCAATGCACTTAAGCGCTCGCTCGTCGCTCCTTGAAACAAAAGCATGATACGATTGTAAACAATTACTCTAGAATGTAACGGTAATGATACAGATTTGTAAACAACACTTACACTTAAAAAACAAAAACATGCTTATGAGTAAAGATTTTATTGCATATATCATTTATACCTGAATGTTCTATGTATTAACTGGTGTATCTTTGTATTAAGATATCTTTCCGTTAACTTCTGTATTATTCTTCCTCTTCTTCGCGTTGACCGTCTAAAAACTCCGACAAAAACTTATAGGATTTTGTGTGTGTCCACTACTGAACCTAGGATTTGTTGTAGGGCTTCAGTGATGCATGCACATCCATTTTATAGATCCTAAATAAATGTGTACAGACTGTTGATTCCTCACCTCTTGCCGACTTGGGGAAAAACAACCCACTAATTAGTCGCTTATTGCGACAGCTTGTTAAGGGGAAGAGAGTCTGAACCCCCCACCCCCACCCCACCCCACCCCCATCCCTCCCCCGCCCTTTCCACACCACCCATTCACCGAATAAGGCCTAGGAAGCCATACAGGGAGATAACTTCTGTAAATGCTCATCAATACCTTACGGGCATTACCCTAATCCAATTGCCAGAAACACTTATTACAGATTCTTAGAAAATCGAGGACCAAGACGAAGGAAAACGTCGACATCCTGCATGATCTGAATGAACATAGAGGAAAACTGATTCGTCAACAGCATCCTCTCCCGAAAGCTGACGTATTTTTGGACATGTCAAGCGCCATGGTAGTCTGGAGAGAACGGTGATGGAGGGCACAATTTCAGGTGAACGAGGCAGAGGCTGACTTCCGTAAATGTAGATAAAGGACACTGAAGGTGCATTGGCTACGAAAGCACACAGTGCTTGAGAATTGGCCAGAGAAAGAGAGACTTTAAGGCCTTCCGTGAAGAGAGTGAGGTTCTGCAAAGGACATGCCGATTGACTGTCTGATTGAAGAACTGATATCCTACTCTTTACCATCAAGTATTTCAGTTATCGGAGAATATATAGTTTCACAATCATGCCTTTCCATAGTTATCTATCTTGTGTAACGATACAAATAAAGAAAGTTATCACTACTGTTTGTTTTACCACTTTTAGGAGCGGTGTAGACAGGAGGACACTGAGCCTGAAGATTTAGAGCCGCCTGGCTAATGTTGTCGCAAAGTTGTTCATAGAACTCGTCACATTGTCCTGACTATTTTGCCTTATTGTGCTCTTTTCATTGTATGTTTATGGTTTAGTACAGTGTTGTTTAATTTGTTTACACCCAGGGATAGGCAAAACAAGGAAAATTGCTACTCGGACAATCTGACTCCTGACAAAAGGACCGTTTTCTACGCCGTCAAGTATATTGGCCTATAATGCTAAACCTATATTTTATATACCAATCAGCACAATGTACGGGTGATGTGGTCAGCATCACGCCAGACGACTTTACTTTCCAGGACCACAGCTGGTCTCCATTTCAATGCTGCGTTGACCAGGGTATCAAGGTCATTTGTTGGCAATAGGCCGGCTCCGTTCGAATTCAAACCCACGACCTTCTCATACGCTTAGGCGTCTAACCATTACATCATACCCCCCGCCCCCCCCGCCCCCCCCCCCCCCCCCCAACAAAAACATAAAAGAAATGTAGATGGCAGATATTTTTAAATAGTTTTTTTCTTCTTTTATATCCCATGTCATAAGATTGCAGTTTTTAAATAATGGGACATCTGTTGCTGCTTAGAGTTTAGTTTGACACACGTGGCTAGAGCATTGTTTCTGACAGACGAAACGATGCAAGAAAATCTATTCTGTTTCTCTATTTAGTTTTTATAAATGAAATAAATGAGAAAAGAATTTTCTCCCTCTCTCTCTCTCACACACACACACACACGCACACACACACGCACCACACACACACCACACACACACCACACACACACCACACACACACCACACACACACCACACACACCACACACACACCACATACACACCACACACACACCACACACACACCACACACACACACCACACACACACCACACATACACCACACACACACACCACACACACACACCACACACACACCACACACACCACACACACACCACACACATACCACGCACACACCACACACACACCACACACACACCACACACACACCACACACACACCACACACACACCACACACACACCACACACACCACACATACACCACACACACCACACACACACCACACACACACCACACCACACACACACACACCACACCACACACACACCACACACACACCACACACACACCACACACACACGACAGTAAGGGCAAAAAACTTGATTAGGCTGACATTTCTGACGGACCACCAGGGTACTTCCTGTTGAAAAGCACTGGTTGAATGTACCATTGATATGCTAACAATGCATGCTAATGTCTAGATGTAATAGTGTTGTGTGATTACAGATATTAGGATACAATAACATAAGGAAATGACGTCTGTCTGTAATTTAAACAGTAAGGGATTCGTACCTAAAGAAGATTAATTCTCTTTGTAAATTGTAACATTGTTCGGGAGTGCGGTTGTATTGTAGCTAGATGATTACTACTGGCGCGGTCTTGCTTTCCAACCTGCATAGTAGACACTTTTATAACTGATCTAGGGCTTCTAAGTCGAAACCACTTAAACTATTCTCTGGTGAGGAATGAACTATTCGCTGAAGACAATTGATCAATTTTTTGATGAAAATTGAGCTATTTTCTTATGAGCATTGAAGTATTTTCTGATGAGGATTGAACTTATCTGACGAAGATTGAACTTTTTTCTGATGACGACTGAACTATTCTCTGATAAGGATTGAATTGTTTTTTGATGATGATTGCACTATTCTCTGACGCGAATTGAACCATTCTCTGATGAGGCTTGAACTTTTTCTGAAGAAGACTTAACTATGTTTGTGACAATACGCGCGGTGACTTCAGAATGACTTTCCTCAACCTACTTTTATTTGTATGTATTTTGAAGTATACAGACAAATAGGGATTTGGATACATCCTTAATGACGACCACATCACACCTTTAATTCTCCTGGACCGTTGGTCATATCAAACACTAAAACTTTTTCCCAGATGTTAAGTGTTAAGGTACAGAGATAAGACTGACCAAGCAGACTTACTGACTGGAGATTTGCACACCATTTGTTGGTGTCAGATAGTTATTCCCCCTGCCTGACCTTCAGGAACAGATAACAAGGGCTAATTGCCATTATCTCCCCCTGAGGTTACCTAACTCGACGGCAGTGACATTGACACAGTGAGCGGAAAGTGTTGGCAGAAGAATTGACAAAGTCGGATTTTATTGTGATGACAGGTGAAGTAGACTGGAGGGGTGACTAGGCCTATTAGCTGGGACCAGCTTAATTGAACCTGTAGAATGTGAGCGTGGGAATTCAAACAATAGTTGTACAGCCCTGACTGACAGCGAATAAACTTACCCACAAGGGAGGAGCTGTGATATCCGTGAATGAGAATGATTTTAGGTGTAATGTAGGAGGAGCTTGATAAAAGTTATAAAGGGCTGAACTCTTGGTCTGGTAAATGAGATCCTGTCTAGCACATGCCATCTGTTGGGCTTAACCTAAGCTTGAGACAGAACTTTTGGCATCGTGGTTTCATTTTTCCAGGTAAGATCGAAATTAGGTTCAAATCTATATTTTATGATAGAGCTCTAACTGTCTTTTTACTCAAGTGTGTGTCTTCATCACTTTGTAGTACTCCTAGGCGGACATTTCTTCATTCTCGTAGGGCACTGTCACATTGCTTTATATCCTATTTGATAGTGTCATGAATGTTTTTCGTGCACATGTGTTTCAATGTTGTAAAACCTAAATGTTGTTGTTGCCATTGAAATTTAATGAACTATCATGTTTTTGAAATCACAAGCGTGAAGATAACTCTGGCAATCTTTTCACGTGTGGTTAATGTGAATCTGTATTACATACAGCTTACACACTGAAATGTGTTTAACTCTCGGGAGGCAAATGCGGAGATTGATCCCGGAGAGAAAATCCTTGAGATTTGGTAATTGATTCGCCTCAGAAATATTGTTAGCTTTCTGGGCGCGTCGATTGTTCCAAGCATAGATTCCAGAACTGGTTCCGTCTGACTGATTGTCATTTTGAGTCTGTACGAGAGATGGCACCTGACGTAGAAGACTTGACTATCATTACAGGACGTGTAGAGGAAGGCAGAAGATGTAACAGTTGGAATGTGAGACATAAGCCCTTCCAAATTGGACAGGAGTGAATGTGAGCATGAGGGAGAGATGAAATGTTTTATTTAAATAAACATGCTTAATGATTAGTATAATATACCTGCTTAGTGTACATCTAGAGCAGATACTACAAATATGCGCTTGTTTCTTCATTCTCCAGTTCCCACATTGGGCAGGGACTAGTAGGCATCCATTATTTGCCGACCGTCGAATGTAACGACCTGCAGAAAGCAGTGAGGACGACAAACTGGAAAAGATAGGCAGGGTCTCAAGCCGAGAACTGTCCAAAGGTTGTTACTTTCCAATACCTTTATGAAATCATCATTCACATAACCTAAACTCTACTAGCCTAAACAAGTTCATTTTAATTTCGATTTATTAAATAAATCTTTTTGATGTTGTTACACAGAGTTAAGTAAATTGTGTACTTAGGTTCAAGTGTCTTTGTGCATATTAGTTTACTTCAGCTAACAAATATTTCAATCACTTGATGGGGGCTTTTAAATAATGCCAGGAGAGGAGACCAGTCGCAGGGGTTAACTGAGCACCTGGATTATATCACAGTGGGTTTATCCAGATATCTATCTATCCCTTCTCCTTCTCCTGTGGATACAAGTACAGCAACTTTCATTTCATGGAACGAGCCACTCGCTGTTTTCTTGGCTATCCAGGACTGTCTAGGATCAACATAGCTTAGATAATAGTCTAGTTTCTCACGTGGGTGGGCATTGTTAAGGTTCAAACCCACACCCTCACTATTTCAGTGTATTTACCCACGTGGGCGCGTGACAATGTTCATACGAGAATTAAACCATTTTATTTTTAAACGCTGGAGATTAATCTACACACAACCATAGAAGGCTAAGCCGGGCAACAAATGCCTGCAAAAGTCGGATGCATTCGCCGAAATATGCAAATATTGCAGCAATGTTGTAAACGGGCACAACACAGTTAAGTCTTAGGATAAACGAAACTGCAGAAAGAAAAGTATGTCCACTGCAAGGGAATAATTCATTCACATATGATGTCTGAACTGCCTGTTTTAGGACTGAACTATCCATTTTGAGCTTTCACATTGTCGTATTTGATGATCGACTACGCACTGATAGGGACTGAACTGTCTAACTGTGAGAACTAAACTATACGATATTAACGATACCACTATTCAGAACAGAGAGTTTAGATTACTACTGGGGGATGTATTATCAGATGATGGTGATAATTGTCAGCCTCTCTGTATGCGTTAGAGAGAGAGAGAGAGAGAGAGAGAGAGAGAGAGAGAGAGAGATAGAGAGAGAGAGAGAGAGAGAGAACGCAACCTAACTGTAAACCACAACGTGAAAGCCAATATCGCCTCAACCGGAGAGGGAAGAAGTCGAAGAAGAATAAGAAGAAGAAGGAGGAGTAGGAGGAGGAGGAGGAAAAGGAGAAGAAGGAGGAGGAGGAGCAGAAGAAGAAGAAGAAGAAGAAGAAGAAGAAGAAGAAGAAGAAGAAGAAGAAGAAAGAAGAAGAAGAAGAAGAAGAAAGAAGAAGAAGAAGAAGAAGAAGAAGAAGAAAAAGAAGAAGAAGAAGAAGAAGAAGAGAAGAAGAAGAAGAAAGAAGAAGAAGAAGAAGAAGAAGAAGAAGAAGAAGAAGAAGAAGAAGAAGAAGAAGAAGAAGAAGAAGAAGAAGAAGAGGCGGAGGAGAAAAGAAGAAAAGAAGAAGAAGAAGAAGAAGAAGAAGAAGAAGAAGAAGAAGAAGAAGAAGAAGAAGAAGAAGAAATGAAAGAAGAAGAAGAAGAAGAAGAAGAAGAAGAAGAAGAAGAAGAAGAAGAAGAAGAAGAAGAAGAAGAAGAAGAAGAAGAAGAAGAAGAAGAAGAAGAAGAAGAAGAAGAAGAAGAAGAAGAAAATGAAGATAAAGGCAAAGAAGCAGAAGCAGAAGAAGAAGCAGACGAAGAAGAAAAAAAAGAAGAAGAAGAAGAAGAAGAAGAAGAAGAAGATCAAGAAGAAGAAGAAGGAGAAGAAGAAGAAGAAAAAGGAAGTGATAAGGCGGAGCAGGAGAAAGAAGAAGATATAAATAAGAGGGAAGAGGAGGAGCAGGAAGGGATTTGTCAACTATTAAGGATTAAACTATCACACAAGTCGGCTAATTTATTTTGGAATTTTGGAAACTGGGTCCATCCATTACTGGGAATGGAACTATTAGCTGCAACAGACAGACTAATTCAATGGGTGGGGGATTGGAAAAATTTAGGCAGGGTCTGCTACTTTATTATCTAAGCAATTTTAGGATTCTTTGGTAATGCGCCGTGTTGATATATGGGACTTAAGTAACATTTTTACTTAGGTCATTCAGCATCCGTTCGTGTAACGTAATGGACTTTTATTCACGTATTGGGCCTTCAGTGCTAGTTCTATATTTTACAGACCAATCGGCACTCAGTGGGTGATGTGGCCGATTTTTTCCTCCGCTGCTTTTACTTCCTAGGACTCTATCTGGTACCCATTCATAGTCGGGTCGACCTTGAATGGTAAAGTAAATTCATTTCTGGAATAAGTCAGGACCGAAACCCATGACTTTCGTATCCGTTGGTGAGCGTCTAATTGCTGCATCACGGCAGCTCCCTGCATCCGTTACTAATGTGATCACTTTTATGCCTTTCGCATTTTTTTCCAAGGAAGTTTCAAGGCACCCTGTTTAGATGACGTAGTCCTGCGAGAGCAGATCAGACACATATTTCTATCTTCACAGACATTCAAATGCCTGACACTGTGTCAAGAGGCAAGCAAAACAGGCATTGGACTTCGGTAACTGTGAATGCTTCTAAACATTTACCAACATAACCTTAACTTGACTTCACAAACCAACCGCATCATTAGCTCAATCTAAGCGAATGTATTATCGTTGGCACAGGAGTGGTGCAACTATGGGATGACCCGTTTGTTACGAAGCTGAAACTAAGATGACCAGATTACAAGATAATATTCTTTAGTCTTTGATTTCTCTTAAAAAACGTGCATTATCATCGTTGGAGCGACACTACAATTTACAACCCCCCCCCCCCCCCCCCCCCCCCCCCCCCCATCTCCCTCAACACCAACTGACAGCCTAAAAAAAATAGCATAGATAATCTGAAATATTGCGAAACACACTTGAACGATGCTGATTCTTTATGTTTTAAGATTTTTTTTTTTGTTTTTTTTAAACAAAGCAGCATTAGGAATATGGACACATTCTCACTTAAAACATTGAAGAAGATTTGAAAAAATGCATAAATGCATATAACAAAATAATATCCGTAATCATAATAATAATAGTAAATTTCGCACAAAATCTCCTCTTAACACATTAGGTAAAGCAAACAGCAGTGAGTAGACTGCACAGAAACCTTACAAAATGAAAGCAACCTAAACAAGCCAGAATATGAAGCATAAAAGCCACCAGATTCTTAATTATATTTTTATAAGCGTGCGGTTTCCTTTATGCCTTGAGAGCTCAAACCTTTAATATATTGCCATTATCTTATTTTCCCTTATATGCATGTCACCCTGCTCTTACAAAAGTCGACCTTGTGTTATGAATTTAAACAGATAAAAGAACAGATAGCGACATGTATAAATTACATAAGCATATAGTGCTGTTTGTGTTACCATTGTAAATTTGGTTTCTAAAAATATATTCACATTTCCCCAACAAATAATGCATTCGTGAAGTATCCCGTGTATAATCTAGGGATCAATAATGCCAGAGATCACACTGAGAATATTTAGGATAATGTTTATCATCAACTTACATTGTTTTCAGGTTGTGAACTAAACCGAACAGTTTGAACTGTCATAGTTTTAGTTTGTGTGAAATGATTTTTCTGTACACTTTGTTAGCCAGTCACGTTCCACAGTACATTCCATCTTGAAACAGTAATGTACATAGATTAAGATTAGTTGCGTATCCCTTACAGAACCAACCCCAACAGCCTCTGGCTGTTTTGTGTTTTTTCTAGGCAAATTACGTCCAGTAGTTTGTCATTGCTTCCTGGACGGTCGCTTTTCTTGATACCACTGTCGAAAATAACGCAAGGCGCATGGCCCGCAGCTGGGATCGAACCCGGCATCCCGGCATTACGAAGCGTTCGCATTGACTTAGCCACAGAGACGACAATGCACACAAACACATAAAATCAAGGAACTTCATTTCATCAAAATATTGTACGGGAGTGTAACGAAATGTAAACTAATTACCTTTTTATAAACATTTAGTGTTGTAATTTAAATGAGAACGAAGACTAAAAAGGTAAAAAAAGGTAATTTCTGAACACACACAAACACACACACACGCACACACACACTTACCACCCACACACACACACACATACACACACATATAAACACCCTTTTCCCCTCTCCTTATCTATGTCCACTCCCCCACACGAGAACATACACGCTTACAGATATACATAATACACTGTGATCTGTGGAAATTATATTTAATTCGTAGTTAACATTTTAGCTGTGACACGAATTTAATTTCTGTCAAAGATAATAATGTCGCTGAAATATATATATATATACATACACTGTTTTCTCCACGATATATTGCTACATCTATGCCCATAAAAAACCTATTTTGAATTCTGTTGTGTCAAACTGAGAAATTGCATTAGTGACAACTGAGAGAAATTTACACACGAAAAACACACACACACACACACACACACACACACACACACACACACACAACTTTGTTAAAAGGGGTTTTATATTTCTATTGAACAAGTCTTCTAGTCCATACAATACTGTTTTTGCTAATAATTTAAAAGTGATGTCTATAAGTGCAGGTGTGTTTACTTTTTAAATAATGCTTCTGTTACTCTATCGGCTATCTAAAGCTCTTCACAAATAAACACAATACTGTAGCAATGGTATGACTGTAAACACTAAAATAAATATAAAAAATTCATGTTTAAAATCAGAAAGAAAAAAAAAAAACACATTTAAAAAACTATTAAAAGAATAGAATGAAATGAATTATAATAATTACAATCTTAACCATGCTGACAGATTTGTGAAAGTTCTATATTCTAAAAGATGTTTATAGAATTATCCCATTAACGAGCTGGAGAAGAAAATGGCGTCATTACGTGTGCAACTGACAGATGCCGAGGGGAAAACGTCATACAGTTTGAAAGCTTCTGAGTTACAGCCTAAACAAACAAACCCACTCCAGCTCGAACATTCGATTTTATGTAGGTACACCAGGCGTAGCCAGATTAGCGTATTTACATCCGCCCGACGGAGATCGATAACATTAGCGTACATTATAAAACACACAGTAACTCCTCTTGAGATAAAAGAGTTACAACAGAGGCTTAATGTTTTCGATGTCAGTGGAAAATTTTGATTTCTATTTATCAATGTTAAAAGCTAATTCGCAGGTATATGTTAAAGTGGATTAATAACGTAATTACGCAGCGAGAGGCATCTAAAATAGAAAAGCAATTAGGGTATTGAACAAGAAATATTACCTCGGACTCTGGACAGTAAACATGTGCAGTACATTTATTTGAGAATTGGATAAAGATGGATCAGTACTTGTTGCCAACCGAAAACAGAAAAGTATGTTAAACATTAGTTTTCGTTAAGACTGTTTTGCAATATAACATATTTGTTTTGTTTGTTTTGCAATATAACATATTTATTTCGTTTATGTTGACGGTTTAATGAAACAGTTGTTCAACTAAGTACCAGACAATAAATAAATTCTAAAAGGTTTAGCCGTTAGCATATAGCAGTTCCTAAACATATCGTATTATCAGTATGATCAGTAAGCCAGAATAAAAGGTATTTATCTATATCAAGTAGAGAGAAAGTAATGATTTTATCATATGTTAAATCCCTTCATCATCTCTTTATTTAGCCAATTCTCCAATATTATAAAAAAAAAGTAAAGGACGCTTTTCCTCGCCTTAAGGAGTATAGGGCATATAGGGCTAGACCTATATTTTTATAGACCAATCGGCACAAGATGGGTGATGTGGTCAGCACCATGCCGGCCGCCTCTACTTCCCGGGACTTCACCCGGTACCCACTCGAGGCTGGGTTGACCTGGGAGCCAAAGTCATTCTCCAACCCTATATGCTTTCTATTTCAATATGTCTTAAATGTCATGTATCCACATTCGAAGAGGTCTGCCTCTGTCTTGTTTTCTGGAAACTGTTTCTCTTTCTGTTCTCTGTAGGCCACCATGATGTTTAACATGGTCAACTTATCTCAACTGTCAGGATAGTTTGATTACATCTTGTACAGACATTAAAGCATTATAATACACAATAACCTTTACTGAGCGTATTGTTAATGTCACACATTCTTAGATACCTAACCACCTGCCTACTTACCTGCCTGTATGCATGCATACATCCATATCTCTATCCCTTCATACATGCATCCATCCATGCATATATAGATACATACATATATACATACATATATACATACATATATACATACATATATACATATATACATACATATATACATACATTTAAACATTCATACACACATACATACGTAATACATCCATCCATCCATTCAAACATACATGCATACGTATATACACACATCCATCCATACACACCACACACACAAATACACTCACCCATTCATCCACCCAACCAGCCATTCACCTAGGATTTCACCTACCCATTCACTAATCCTTCCATCCATCTATAAATACGTTTATTCATGTGCAAGTGCATGCGTACGCGCATGTGTTTGTATATACGCATACACTAATATCAGATATTTTTATAAATGAAATAAAAAGGAGTGGGAGAAGACCTTTGACTTGTTATGTATCCATCTAATTACTGAACTCTTTGCAAAACATGCAAAGTAACCTGCATGCACAGAACACTAGCGAGGACATTCTCGAAATAGCCTGAAATGACACTCTTTCAATATAACACGCCAGAAACGATTATAGCCAGAAGACACATTAGGTTATTTACATTAAATCAGGTTTAAATGCATTAAATAAACTAGATAAGGCTACTTAACCCATCTCGCTTTTTGTATCATAATGGAATTAATTTAAAGATAACTGCACATCTTTTACTGGACGCTGCAAACCAACCTCAGAGTTTGTTTATGATGTCATTTTGCATTCAGAAAAAAAAAAATGCCATTGTTTTTAACGGTCAGAGCTCATAATATCAACACAAAGGGGTGTTGGGTCAAACTGCCTTCGGGCGAATCATACTTTTTATTTCCGAATAATGAAACATAAAACTAACAGCCAAGAGGGCTACAAATAAAAATATGGATGGAAATGAACAAGAGCAAGAAATAAACAATTTCAGGTATATAATTCCCAATTAATTATGGAAAATTTTTGATTTTTGCATAAGCAAAATAATAAGTTGGTCTTAAAGAAATGGAATAAAGACATCGCTAAAGATCAAATACTTCGCGTTTTTAGTAGTTGTGTCTATAACTAACTATCGCAGACCGGTCGCGTTAATGTAGAGGTAACATGTTGAAGCAATTTATAAAAAAGCCAATAAATGAAAGTACGTTTAAAATGTGTTCATCTTTTCGATTGTAAAACACTTTTTCTTCTTTCTTCACTCCATGCTGCATTGGAAGTCAAGTCTACCCATTGTGCCCTGTCTCGTGTGCTTTCAGTCATTTCCAACACATAATATATCCCACGCCATGATGTTCAACTACATAAGAAGTTCTTCTTCTTGAATTCCCTCTGCCTCTTTCTCCTCTAAATTTTCCACTGTCAAGATGTAATCCATTTTCTCCTAATCATGTCATGATCAAAGAAGGTAGATTGTTTCTGACGATAGTAACTGTGTCTCTTTGTAGATCATTTTCTTTTCAGACATCTGTATTACTTTCTTTAAGATTTGTCTTTTGTGTATTCCTCATTTGTCTATAAAAACACGCTTCTGCTGCTTTCAAATAATTGCTTACTTTTTGCATAACTGTCCAAAATTAACTTCCGCATATCAAGATTAGAGCTTTACAGCATTAAGAGCTCTTTTGCTCACCTCAGGTGACAAAGATATAATGCGTAGCATAATATTATCCTGTGAAATGCCGTCTTCGCCTGTACTGTTCAAGATTTAACTTCTTTAATATATCTTTCGTATGCCGTTATTAGGGTATGTAAGTAAGTGCAGACACGAAACATTCACTACTATCATACTGACTGTCCCATACCCACGCCAGCCTATCGAATTGTGTCAGACCTGCTGCATTTCGGAAGGCATACTTTGTTTGTAATTACCACTTTCTTTTTTTTTCTGTAGTTTTTTTTTAAATACTTTCTGTCACGATTGTGTCCATAATTTCTGGCAGTTGTATTTAAATTACAGCAATCAAAACTATATAGTCAGCATGATGGCAATATATTGATGATAAAAGTGGACAGGTCACAACGCTCTGTTAAAAAAAATGGATTAAAAAAAAAAATAAATATTGCATTAAATTCTTTTAATGTCATGGGTCAATATAAAGGAAATACTAACTTTTAGTACGTCTAAACATTGAAAAAAAAAAAAAAAACCACAGTATTATATGTCAGTAAGTAACATAATCTGACCAGACTATCTCTGCAGTAATTAAAACACTAACAATAATTGAATTAAAACAACATTATGATGCATAGTTCCAGGAAAACGGGACTGATACCAACCAGCATATGACTGCACTGGACGATTAAAGCACACGGGGCACGAACACGCAAGAGGCTTGTGAGCTCTTGTGAACGTCTTTCTTTCCTGAATCTAGATATGTTAATAAGTCTGTTAATCAACAGATTATGCTTACTGCACACCAGGCAAGTTCATAGGCGCTGGATCCCATCCTCAGTCCATCTTCAGTATAACTATTAGCGTGTGGTAATTGATAGCACAGGTTCTGTGTTGGTAAACTATTCTTCTTTGGCTACCTTTATAGTGTTCACGTCTGGCAACACTTCTTTTCAACAGAAGTTTTTGTACTGTTTTGCATGTTGCCGACTCAGTATCATCTCCTGAATCATCTATCGTCCTGTCTCCTTGAGTGTACTGAGAATATCGCCCCGGTCCATTGCTTGTCCTTTACCTATGGTGACACTGACAGCAAGCCAACTAGCCCAACCATTCCTTCTTTTTCCAGAGTGAAACTGAATCGTGTCGGACGAGATTTCCTCAGCGAATCCTACCATAGTCTTCACACTTATCCTGTCTTGACACTCTTTAGCATGCTCATAGAATCACTTAGAAAGCACGCTTAGGGAAAATGCTGTGTGTCTAGCCACTTCATTGCTTCTGTAACAGCCACCACCTCCATAGTCAGCAAAGTCAGATTACTTGGTCGAGGCAAAACCCCGTTTTTTTTTTCTCAACTAAAGTTCTCTCTCTCTCTCAAGAAAAAAAAGTCAATGGGCTTCGTACGTGTTGCACATCATTGAGAACATAGCTGTAAACCCCACCCTTATCAACATAATTCTCCAGCTGAACTGCCTACACAGTTTCCTTTTATCCTCACGTGACGGCCCCTGGCATATCTTGGGATAATTATTTTCTTGGCCCCGCGTGCCTTGCCAAACTATTGTCTTGACATCGACCTGGCTGCCACGAGATACGAAGATAATTGATATTGTGTATTTGTTTGGTATTTGTATATATGTGCTAAAAAAGGCTCCATAGCGGCAACGTTCAGGTTTTGTTGTTCAGGTGAGTTAGGTCAGGAATTGACATCACAGCACTCGGGGTATTCCATGCTTCGTCCTCATCGTCAGCAGCCAGCGCAGATTTCCAATACTGATGGTACGGGTCAAAATCTGGTCAAAAGTCCGTCTTGCCTTCCTCTGAGTGTAGTGAGCCGGCCAGACCGTCTAGTTAAACCCAGGTGCCTCATTCTCTCCCAGCCATAATAATCTTCTTTCTCTACTAATTCCTTTTCATGTTTCCAAAGGGCATTGACCACATCTGCCTTGTCATGTATCAATTTATCACCCAGTGGTGCGGATCCAGCCAATCTGTCTGCCTGTTCATTACCCACCACGTCGGCATAGCCTGGAGAAAAGATCCAAAGTATGCTCACCACCAGTGACTTTTCCAATGAAGCTAGCCACTCTGCTCGAAGCATCCCTGTCTTCGCCTTTTCAACATGATTTCAGAGTCTGTTACAAACACGACATGTGTTTGCATCTTGTTCTCTAGCCACCGGAGAGCTGCAGTTACCGCCTCCACCTCCATTCTCATGCTAGACGTGGTGGTGTCATATGCTAGGCTGTCTTGCACTAAAGATTTTCCATTAGCTTTTGCTACAAACCCCAGGCACTTCTCTATCCTTTCAGCACTGAACCGTAGTAACCGCTGGCCACTCTCTTCACACCCGGACCAATGTGATAATAACACTACACTGGTCAGACTTTCCCACTGGTACTCTGACCCATTCTTCTCCTCGCCCAGTATCATACTTGTCTTATTGTAACTTCTGCTTGAGCCATCGACGATTTTCCCCTTTTAAGCCTCTGACCCTTGCCGGCAGCCAAAGCTTTATACAGAGGGTGTTTCCCGTCTGCAGCTACTCTGAGGTATGACTTAGCCTACAGCACATTTAACCTATCTGCAACAGTCGGCAAGGCAAGGATTTATCGCATGTACACAATCGGGGTGTCTCTTGTACAACCCATAATTCACGCTTTGTTTGTGTTTTGTTATATTCTAAAGCTCGCTAATATTCTTTTCGTTCGGTTTTGTATTTTTCCCTGATGTAATTAGGACTTTACTTCCGCATAAACCATCAAATGGCTTTGTTGTCTGCATTCTTTGTCCAGTTTCATGCAGACTAAAAGGATGTACTCCACTTTGTCGGTACTCGTACGCATTCCTCGCCAATGTCCTCTAGCGTGCAAACCTGTTCAATAATCTCCTCGGCCTTCTATAGGTAACATGCTAACTATCTTCTTGCAAATCTCTTTGTGCAGTGGATTATGTGTGTCGGCCCTGATGCGTAGATATGTATGCACGTATGCAGGGAATCGCTGCTCTCACTTTCACGGTTAGAAGATCAAGGAGGTAACGCATCGACCTGCATGTTTTATACTTTGCGCATGGCCTTATTCTGTATCTAATATAGTCTTGCTATCTGTGTGCGGCTAAGATTCAGATTCGCCAGGGCATACTCATTCAGTTATAAAAAGAACCAGACTCTGGTATGAGAAAATCAGTTTACGCTACTCACAGTTTGTCGCAGCCATTATAATTAGCGCCGTCAAACCTACCTTTGCCTTTATTAGCACGTGTTTACATGCTGGTAAAAAGCGAGACTTCAATCAAACACACCCGTAGTTACTTCTTCGTACTAATTCTTTTCATGATCTCCCAACACAGACTTACAGTTGGTGTTGGCATGCTTATAATATGATTACTCAACGAAAACCATGTTATTGATGACTTCCACACTTTGATAACCGCTCCCGCTTCATTGCACCACCTGTTTACACGAGCAAATTCTGTTTGAAGGCCCACAGCAACCTACTTCAGCTCTCTGCTCTGACGGTACCCCAAAGCAACTTAAGGCTAGGACAATGTCTTCCTGGCCCATAGTCTGTTCGCCTTTGATTCTCGTGGTGAAAATGTTGAAAAGTATCCAGGATAAATGTGAACCCTGCAAGAGATCGAGGTGTATAGTTATTAGTTCAAATGCCCAACTACTGCATTTAAAACATCACCTTCCGCTTGAAGAGGGTCGTGATTAACGTGATCCCGTTAATAACGGATGGTCTGAGACGGAGCTCAAGACTCTGGCCCATCAAGAAGTAAAATTATTCCTTGTTTTATGCTTCTTCAAGATCAATTACAGAAGCATAAGTTTCCATGCCTGAGTGGAATCCCTTGTATATATAATAGGCAATTATCCCTGCATTCCCAGAGTACCGTCTGGGCGATATCCTCCCAGGGCGGGTGGCAGGAGGCATAGCTGCTCAAGTTGGCATATTTTCTTTGAAACTATCTTTTCCAGCAGATTGCCAATACTACGCAGCCACTCTTCATTGACTGTGGCACTTACAATGCTACCGTTGTAGACACTTGCCACTTCTTCTAACTCCTCATCAGACAGCTAAACAATGTCTACATACCGGATGCCATCTGGACCTGGTGCACTGCTTTTTGTATTATTGAATACAGCCTTGATCACACTTGCATGCACAACTTGGCGCCTTACGTCTTTCTGGTCACTCTACTGGAGATAGTGAGCTAGCAGATCTATGTCTTCGCGTTTATCCGTTCTGAGCATGGTCAAATTACTACTTTGGACGTCTGAACTTTGATATATAACTGCCTATGTTTCTGCTTTCATAAGAAAGAACTGACAGATGGTCTTTTCTGCTACTATGTATTTTTTTTTTTAAATTTAAGACGCATCGCTGTCATGTTGTATAACTTTCTTGTGTGTATTCATTACTTGATTTCACAAGCTACCTAACACGCCTCTTAAAACGCCCAATACTGCTCAGGGAAACGTCTTACATCTTACAGCTAAAAAATAATTGGAAAGAAAATATGACACACTGTCTATCAACATAACTAACCACACATTTCATATAACCGAAAAACGGTTAGCTTAAAGATCGCTGGGTAACCCTACTTAATAAAGCAGAACACTACTATGTATAGCTAGCTCACTCAACCCATTCAAACTTGCATGGTGGCACTTTGTGTCATCGGGTGTTTATCGCTTGTGTGATGTCCTGGTGGGGTAAAAAGCCAATCCAATCCCATTCAAACTTGCGCTGGCGAAGAGCGATTACAAAAATTGATGTGACCGGGGTAATGATTCCAGATTTTATGAGTGTTACACGGTCAAAGAGACAATTTAGTAGGGATAAAAGCAAGAGCTCTTCATGACGATAACACCTCTCGTAGAAGTAATTATTCAAAGCCAAAAATTACGTTTCTGTAAGGGAAGGGCACTATTCCAAAAACTGTAGCTTAGGACATACACGAATTATTGTGAAAATATATAACTAAAATTCTCTTGTTTATATAATTTCGCATTTTTTCTTGCAATTAATTTGTATTCCACTTATCAGAATGTTCACATACTTTTAACCAAATGTGAGGTCAAATAAATAGTACCTTAACATGTATCGACTGCATTTCCTTGGCAATTTTCCGTCTTTCCAGACGATAGGGCTATATTGCGCTATGAGGAGGCATGGCAATCACAGCCCATGGAGATGGCGAGTGTGACTAGCAAGACCCGCAGGCGTTAAGAAACGTCTTCCACAATTGTAGCATGCGATTTCAGGACCATCATTGTCAACATTTTTGTTTACATGGTTTCCTCTCAGACGCTCAGCTCTCCTCCTTTCTGCAATAAATCCTTCCTTTATCTCATTTCCTCTTGTGTGTGCCCGTTGAAACAAACACAGTCCATGGCATTTTGTTCCCACGAGTCCACCTCAGTACCTGAATATTCATGTCCCGTCTGACTGACCCGATGTTTTACCCCACCAGGACATCACACTGAGCGATAAACTCCAGGTGACACAAAATGCCATAATTCGGATGAGTATCATTCGTGGAAAGTTCACAGAAACCCCGTTCAACCCATAGGTTGGGTTATATTAGGACCCCCGGCAACAATGAGGGTGGGGCATCAAAATAAAAATTCATCCCACATGGGTACAGAGAATGTAACAAATCATGTCTCGCTTGCACGTTTGTTTATATCGTAGTCGAGGTTGGCCTATCTGTCGGTAGTTCACCATTAAGGATGTCCTTAGGGACTCTGCCATCCTCCATATCTCCATGTGGAACCAGCCACATAAGCCTTCGCAGACTAAACATTTAGAAAAGTATGGTCATACCTGCACCTTTCTAACACCTCAGTCTTAGTGATATTGTCCTGCCACGTAATGCCAAGTATTCTTCTTAGGCATCGCATGTGAAAGCTATTAAGCCGTGTCTCCTGGTGCGAATAAGTGGACCAAGTTTTACTGCCATAAAGCAAAGTGCTAAGAACAATGAAGAACAGAAACCTGATTAACAATAGTTTTTGTTTTAATCGTGTGCTGCATTACAACCAAATAAAATACCAACAGTAATTATGTTCGGCTATAAAGTTGCTTACATAATGTAAATCGTAATCATCACCTTAATCCAGGTACGCCGACACACTGAAAACATTAGGGGGAGCTGCCTACTACCCACCCAAACTACCTACGCCTTACAAATGTTCGAAGTTAACATTATAAGTAGGGGTGGGTGGGTAGGGATATGGGTGCTCAGACCCCTTGAGTCGTCTCCCCCTCCTCCCCCAAGAAAATCACTCAGGAATGTTGGGGGTCTTGTCCCCCTCTCACCCCCCCCCTTCCGCCCCCCTCCCCTATGAATTTTCTAAGAGGGCCTTGAGGTCTCCTTCAACCAAGTATAAAAATCTACTTTAGCAGTGTTTGTTTAAATATTTTATTCTATTTTAAGTACAATTGTTGCCGTTCAAAAATGTTAAAGAAGAACTAGCAAACTGATGCTCTTGTAGAGTCGGAGTTTCGTCCCTCTGCAGTAATTGTTGGATTTCCAGATTTTCCTCATCCTTCCAAAAGCAGCTCTAGCTTTGTTCAGACGTGACTGTATGTCTTCCTCTGTCCCTCCCAGTAGGGACAATACACTGCCAAGATATGTGAAATGTTCTACATTTTCAAGTGATTGCTGACCAAGCCCTGGGTATTAGAGCTAAAAAGCCACCTTGAATAGGGAGTTCAGCAGTCGCAGAGCAAAATTAACAGGTTAGATTACAATGTCAAGTAGATAGTCACTTAAACCGTAATAAGCAGAAGGAAGGAAAAGACCTTTTTACACTCAGAGACTCAACGCCGGACTGTTTTTGAGGAATCACAGATTACATATTGCCAATAAGTTTATCTACATTTAGATGGCGATCTTAGAAATATATTCTTCTTCTGCGTCTTTGCTTTCACCAGCAGAAAGTTTTGGCTGTCCTTCCACATTTGGACTTCAGTCTTTTCGCAAAACTACAGTTTGTGTGCCCAACCGCTTTACAGATCGGATGTATTTGAATACAGACTGTTAATTTCTCGCCTCGAAGGCAGATGAGCTTCGACTTAGAAGGAAACACCCCAATTAGTCATTTTAACGACAAGTTTTTGGGGAGGGTGCAGTGGATCTATTCCTCATCCACTTTCCTTACACACACAGACACACAATGAGGCCTCTAAAACTGCAAGAAGATCTTGAAAATATTAAGTAACATGAAAATGTTACCGAGTATCTAGGGACTACACAGACCAAGACATCCAGGCTCAGAAAGTAAACTGTTTTAATGCAACTTAATGATGCAAATAGGAGTGACTGCATTAGCCCTGCTGTCAATAAGTAAATAAACACAAAACAAACGGGATCTAGAAAGCTTAAATTGGGCAAGGACTAGACGAAAATACTGGAAAGAAGGGGGGGGGGGGGGAAACTATACTAAAACTAAGAAATCCAACACTGGCTCCATTGACTATTCTACAGAAAGGAATGCAAACTGTTACAGAATCAGTCATGATTTTGTGGTATAAATTGCTACTAAAGTATGTCAACTGTAACCCTCCCTAATGTATTGTGATAATTACTCAAAATAAATTCCTAACGGGCATTAAGTAGCCGCACGAAGAAAGTTAATATTTACCTACGTTCAGAGCCATCAAACTGGTAGCCAAATTCAATTTATTGCCGTTATCTCACTGAAATAAAAATAAAAAAATGCCTGAGCCCTCTTAGAGAATTAATTGATAAGCCATAGTGAATATGGATAGCACATGGACAACATCCGATGGAAGATGTTTCACAGAGATATAGAACAGAATAGAACAAGATAAAACGGTTTTTTATAGAATGAAGGAAATTTTGTGCACAACATCTAAGTCGTTAGGAAAAGATGAGGGGGGGGGGGGGGGGGGGGTTTGTCAAAACATGAACTGATATAAGCAGTTGCGGATCGCAAGATTGTGAAGAGTCATGATCTCCACGCTGGTCGGCAAGACAATTGATGATGATGTGATAGTGGGAAAAAAAATTGTTGTTTGTTCCATCTAAAATAAAATTTATCAGTCGTCTAACTGAAGTTAAATGATTAGTTTACTAATCTGAAACAATATTTTTTAATACCCTGACAAAAATACACGATATTCGTGTAATAACGGAAATAAAATGGACTGAATATCTTGCACGAAATAAAAGTAGTTGGTCGTCGAATGAAAATAAACTTCGGTTGTGGAGTGAAATGAACAATTGTAGCTCTTTCGTAATATCCTACCCCAGATGACGTCACAGGACAGTTCAACATTTTAGAGGGTGGTAAGACTGGGTTTCCCGCCTTTCTGATGCTTTTAACGAGCCCAAAATATCTAGAACTGGCCCTAAACCCAACCCACCTAAGTCCCACGAAAGAGTGCAACTTAGGTCCCACGAAAGAGTGCTACTTAGGTCCCACGACTGCATGCAGCCTATCTACAACCGCCTGAAATATCAGACCGTCCCGTGACCTGTGAATTTCACCTATTTGGGGTAGGATATTAAGAAAGCACCACAATTTTGACTGATGCGCTAACTCGAAAAACATTTAATGTAAATTTGCTGGGGGAAAAAAAACCTCAGCTGCCCGTATGACTTGAACTTTGGGCACTTATGCAGGAGAGCTGGGTTAGACACAATCGCCAATGGGTGGAAGGCTTTTTAACATCTAGACTGCACAGTTTGTGGCGACTCTACTAAATCCTATGGCTTACTACCCTTCTGTCCTAGACCGCCACAATTGTGATAAATAGAGTAGACAGCAATAGACGACCTAATGTAACAGAAGGGTAGGCGGAAAATAAACCCCGAATATGTTGGAGTTCTATAGATACTCTGTTTCTATCCCACCCATCTCATTAAAGACATCATTTTTATATATTTATATTTTCTGACCTTGTAATACATACTTCATCAATTGTTATTGGGTACTGTACGCGTTATTGAGTCGTCCCCATGTGGGATGCCAGTTTTTGTTATTTGAAGCCCCATCCTGGCTTTCGACGGGGGCCCTGTAGATAACCTGGCATAAATATGTGGCCTCACGGCTGAATTGGGTGGGGTACAACTACCTACCTACGCGTTAAACATTTTTTGCTTGTAACCACGGCCAGCTCCAGATTTATACTGGAGCTGGCCGTGCTTGTAACTTACGTGGACATAGAACTGGATTTGTCCTGCTTGTTTGCCGCACGTGATCAGATTCTTAAAAGTTTTAGCAATGATGAAAAAGAATTTTAGTCGCTGTTTAAACTGTCTTAGGATTATGAGATGTAATATTCACATTAAAACTGATGCGTATTAACAGAACGGTTTACTGAATGGTTAAGTAAATGGTTAACTGAGTAAATAATTGAATAGTTAACTGAATGATTAAATGATTTTGCTCGTGTTTGTGATTTTACCTCATTGGGTGGAACGAGGGGAAGGGGGTGATGAGCGGTCGGTGGGGAGTTGTTGTAGACCCTATTACCCTTAAGAGCAATCCGTAAAGTACATCTAATTAGGGTTTTCTGAACTAAAGACCAAAGTCTAATCAACACAAGATGTGTGATATGCTCATCGTCATGTCATATATTTTCACTTCCCTTAGTATTTCCTGGTTCTCTATTAAGGTCGAAGAAACCTAGAAACAAGGACACATCTCTTTTTTCAAATCTGCAAATTCTGGATTAGAGCGTAAAACCTTAGGCCACGCAGGCAAGCATCTAGATGTCGTATATGGATCTAAGTTAGGTCCCTGAGGCCATGGAGGTAAGCGTCTAGATGTCGTATATGGTTCTAAATTTAGTCTTTGATGCCATGCAGTCAAGCGTCTAGATGTCGTATAGTGTTCTAAGTTAAGTTCCTGAGGCCACGCAGGCAAGCGTATAGATGTCGCATATGTTCTAAGTTAAGTTCCTGAGGCCACGCAAGCAAGCGTCTAGATGTCGCATATGTTCTAAGTTAAGTTCCTGAGGCCACACAGGCAAGCGTATAGATGTTGCATATGTTCTAAGTTAAGTTCCTGAGGCCATGCAGGCAAGCGTCTAGATGTCGTATATGGTTCTAAGTCAAGTCCCGGAGGCCATGCAGTCAAGCGTCTAGATGTGGTATAGTGTTCTAAGTTAAGTTCCTGAGGCCATGCAGGCAAGCGTATAGATGTCGCATATGTTCTAAGTTAAGTCCCTTAGGCCATACAGGCAAGCGCTTAGATGTCGTTTATGGTTCTTATTAACTAGCATGTACATTGTTGTTTGTTTTAGTATCCAGAAGCCATGAGTTGTTAACCCTTAGGCTCGGTATTATGGATATCGCAACCTTTTGGCCTTGATTACATTGTAAATACCGTCAATCTGGGAGAAAATGTGGCTTTCCTGCCTACCCCCGGGATTGAACCCGGACCACAAGGAGTACGTCACCCGGTCTCCGCGAAATCCGGTTTAGCCAATTCCGCTAGAGAGCCGGGCAGCATGTACATTAAATAAGCAACAGGATATAGTTTTTATCAGCTGAGTTGAGCTCCAGAATCAACATCACAGCACGCGGGATTAGCGCTCCAACCTCATCTTCAGCAACCAGCGAAGATTTCCAGTCCTGGTATCACTATTAGCAGTTTGATTGTTCACGTGCTCCACAGGGGCCTTGAACCACATCAGCCAGTCTGCCTGATTTATTTGTCAGAATGCAGAACGTTTTTATTTTTATTTTTTTCAAGTCAAGAGTTTTATTCTGAATCTGCTGATTCCTTATTGTTGTTTATGTGAAGGCCAGCAATACCTCTCATTAGACTTCGAAACTGTAATGTCGTAATGACAAATTGTGTAATCTGTAGATTTAAACTTTAAAACTGTAATGTCACATTGACAACGTTATTTAACATCTGCTTAGATGCACACTTTAAGATTTAAATGTCACAAAAACCAATTATTTTTATCTGCTGTGATAAAAATTATTACTTGAAATGTCACAGTAACCAGTTCTTTAATATTTGCTTAGCTGCAAACTGTATGATGGATCAGTTAAAAATACAAAAATTTCCTGTATAAGAGCCTATAAAGGCAAACTATTAAGCTGAATTATTTATCACATAGACAGCCGAATTTGTATGGGCACCTGGCACAGTCCTGTGAGTGCCGATTGGTCTATAAAATATCGGTCTAGCCCTATATGCCTAATACGTCTAAAGGCAATGAAATGGGGCCCATTACGTTTTTTTTAAACTTATTATCTAATTACAAAGATTCAATTAACAAATATACCTACTTTATTTGGGCACGAAGCACACGATGTTAGTGAAATGTCCATAAATCAATTTCTATTCTTGTAACACACAAAAGTGTTATTTAATGCTTCTTGTAGAGCTATTTTTTTTTTGTTTTTTTTTTTTGTTTTTTGCAAAGAGCATAATCTGTTCTAAAATGGGAAGAATCTGCTTTTGTTGTTGTTTTATTTGGTTCAAGCCCAATCCTGAAAAAATCAACGATATCCTGTTCAACCCCTTCAGGTTTATACTTGTTATACTATGTATGTAGTTTTTTTGTCTTATCAGATACTGGATATAGACCCATGGGTGTTTCTAATACGTCTACTATTTAACATCGACTAGATGATATGTTTGCAGCGTCCGTGACATAGGCGTTGATAGTCCGACTTGTAATTCCAACTTTTCGCGATCGAAACCTACTGGATCTGGATCTGGATCTGGATCTGGATAAAAACAAATAAAAATTGCAAAATTTGTCCTCTTTCAGCCGCCCGAAAGCATGCTTTATTGAAGATGGTTTTTTTTTTTTTTTGCTTTCTGATCTGAATTTTGTTTCTTTGTGACGACCATTTTCGCCTAAGTTTCGATTTCTTTGCAACATCATCAGGCTAGGCATGCGGTTTCCGTTTTATTTTTGGGAATGGAACTGCCATTTTTGCCTGGGGCGGCCTGGAACGGGAATGGACGGGGCCTGCTATCAGTTCTCGCAAAGTCTGTGTTTCCTCCATTAGATGAGCTGGCTTGTCCGTAAAAATGGTGGTATAATTAATGGGCTCTCTTTAGTGGCTGCGTCGTCTGCCATCTGCTGCTTTCTGGGCTGGTACGGGTCGTTTCGAGCTGGTGTGTGGGTTAAAACTGGCGACTACCTCTTCTGTTGGGCGTGCCCTGTTTCCTTTTTTTTTCTTGTCTCCTGCAGCTGAGTAAGGGCTGCGTCAAGCACATTCCAAAGTCTAATACATTTCACGTGTCCGTCTATTTCTTCGGGTAGTGGGTCCTTTTTTTCTGAACTTCTCCCTGTCGTAACAGATCAGCCTTTTTTCATCACGTACTTTTGCGGGTGTACCTGTTTGTTAAAACATTATAACATCGTTTGAATGTCGGCCTCGCTGATTTCCCTACCGCTTCTTTGCCTCCCTCTCTGTTTGTGGTCTCATCTGCATCTGGGATCGCTTCCGTTCAGTTCTTTGGTCCGCGGTTCGTGCTGGTTTCGTAGACAGCGCCTTATGGCTCACAGCTTTCCCTTCTGTGGCTGTGCATTTGTCGACACTACTGGTGATTGGTTTCAAGGCTGGTATCTTGCTTCTGTCTATTTGCAGGGATTATCTCTCTTTCTTGGCTGCTAGTGTTGCAGCTTCTGCTTCTGTTGTTAATGGGACTAGCAGGGTGACCTCTTTGCATGCGGACTCTCTGGCTTCTTTCATTTCGGCCATTTCTATCTTTCTTTCTTCTCGTTCGACTGCCGGTTGGCTGCTCCCTGGTACTGGGCTGACTTAAGCTGTGTTAGAAGGCCTTGAAGTTTTTGGCTTGCCTCATTGACTTCTGCTAGCAACCTGGTTTGCTGATCCGCTTCTGCTAGCATGTCTCTCTTCTGGGCCTTGATTTCGTCAGGGTTGGGAGATCAGGTGCAGCATTTCGAGTCAGTCAGTTGTGGCCCCCTCTCTGTCTGCTTTCAGCTTCTGGTTGACGTTTTTGAGCTCTGCCACTTCCTGAGTTATTGTAGTGTTTTTTTTTTTTTTTGCGATTGGGACGGCCTTGTTAGTGTTTCTCTCTCGTCTTGGGAGTGCGGCCTGCTGTTTGCACTCCTTCAGGTAGGGGCAGCCCAGGTACCTCGTGCTGTGTGCCCCGAACAGTTGGAGCACCTTCTGTTTGTGTTCGGTCTCCTGAAATCTTGGTCAACTTTTGCCAGGGGGCACTCTTTGGAAACGTGGCTCCCCGAGCAGTAGTGGCATTTAGGGGCGCTACGAAACGTGAGCATTATACCACTTCTGGAGTTTAAGCCGCTGGCTGCTACTGCGCCTTGTTTAGCTGGGTGGGTCTCTTCGCCACAACTGGGGCGGCTTCTGTTGGCGGCAGTGTCTGGTCTGGTGACAGAGCCTCGACAGGGGCTACATCAGAGGCAGGCGGCGTCTGGGTCGGTGAGGCTGGCGTCTCGACAATGACGTCTTTCAGTGCTGGCATCGTTTGCTCCGTTGAGGCTGGCGCAAAGACAGGTGTATTTTCCATGGTAGCTGATGTCGACCGGGTTTCGAGGCGTTGATTCTACCTCTGCTGACCAGTCTTTCCACGGACCATAGTTGAAGTATTTGGCTGGTAGAAATTCGTCACTGATCTGGTAGCTGACAGTAGCTTGATTTCTGCGATGGTTACAAGCCTAGTTAGAGTTCTGAGAAGTACTCCCAGTGTGCTCCCAACGCAGTATTCAAGGCTAAGGCAATAAATTGAGCGTTTATTGAGCTGTCAATACTCAAACGAGCACCGACCAAGTTAACTTGTCAAGACGGACTCAGCCGAAAATCTAGCCAATCAGTGTCAAGTATCTAGTTATCTAGTTAGCAAGCGGGCGACTGGACGTGCTGGCGAATGGGCTATCCGCTCGTGAATGTCGAAACCTACTGCGGCTGCGTTGATTTTTATCGTGGTACGGGGCGTTGCAGGTTGACCCAACCTAAAATTGGTAACATGATGTATGTCCTTCGGGAAGTAAAGACGACCGGCGTAATGCTGACCATATTATGCATCTGGTGCTGATTGGTCTGTAAAAATATGGACTCTCTTTCCATATGCCCGATGCGCCTAAAAGCGTGAAGAGGGATCTTAACATTTTAAAAATATTGTTTCTAGATTATATGTTTAGTATAACAAATTATACGATTTCAGATTTTGTGTCTAAAGTTAAAGTGATCTAAGTTATAATATTTTTTCTTTGTGATAGAAATACCGTTTACATCTATTTTGGGTATCTCTGCTGAGAAGTGGTCAAGCCGTGTGCCTTCCGCTCCAAAAGTCGTGGCTTCGTTTCACGGCTATGTTGTTTGTTCACGGGAGCAATTTTTAAGGGCATCGCTGGTTCGCGCCTTGTGTGGCCTCTTAGCGGACGACTAACCATTCTGCGGGGAAGAGACTAAGCCCGATGGGATTCTATCGACTTTAAGTTGAACCTGTAATATCTGTTAATACATTTATGTTTAATCGTGATGTTCTAACTCATTGATAGTGTCATATAAAACGTCAATACTGGGGTTGACTATTGTCGAGCTGAGACCAAAAGACAAATGAAAACAAAATGTAAACAGAAGATCAACGAAATTAAAGACATACAAATTTCCGTCTGTACATCTATCTACCCATCCAACCATGTATCCATTCAATCATCCATCTATCTACTTTTTCATCTATCTTAAATTATACTAGTTTACCCATTTATGCAAGCCTTTATCAACGAAACGAAACACAAGAACTGCGTAACTAAATCGAACAACTAAATCGTTTTAGAGAAAAGCATGCAAAAGAACGCTGATTTACTGAAACAAAACAAACAAACACAAAAAAAAAAGGGGAAAAAAAGGGGGGGGGGGGGGGGGGGCTGTCAGGAGAAGATACTGATGTTCGAAAAACAAAAAAATAGAAACAAAATCCCAATTCAATTAAAAACAACGTAATTAGGAGAATCAAGCAGTAAGAAATTATCAGATACAAATTAAGGCATATATTGGTGTCCAGTCTCGGTGTAATACACTAGTTCTTGTTTGTTTAAACACACACACACACACACACACACACACAAACATATGTATATATGTATATATGTATATATATATATATATATATATATATATATATATATACATATAAACCAATCAGGTGCCGTTTCCGCAGTGAAGATTGACTGCAACTGATCTCCAGCACGCTCTGTCTCTTGTTTTGGTTGTACACTCTTTAAGACTGCTCTTCGCTTTGATCTTGATTTTGTGCTCCCACTTGTAACGTTGTCTACCTCTTACTCTCTTGCCTTAGACCTTTCTCTCCAATACAGTTTTTAGAAGCGAATTATGTCTTTTAATGTACTCAACATATTTCAGTTGTCTTTAAAAAAAAATTCCTTTCACAAATTATCTTTTCATTCACAATCTTTCCAGAACCCCTGTGATTGATTGCTTTTGTTTTCATGACATACGACTGTTTCTTACGTACATCCATTCTCCTTTCCAGAGACTCAGTTCGATTTTCTAGTTGCCTGTTATTTGTCCAGGTTTCTGTACCATACAGCAGGGTTGAGTATACATAACATTTAACAACTGTTGTTTTTAATGTGTTATCTCTCTAGATACCAGTAATGATCGCTTCTTAATGAAGACAGTTTCAGCCTTTTCTGTTCTCTTTTTTTTTCACTTCTGCAATCATCTGTTACTACACGTCCGAGATAATTTAAACGTGTTACTGGTTATTTTATCCCTCTGTTTACCGGAATGTTCACTATCGGACGCAAAAAATACGGAGACGGAAGCTAGAGAAGAGAGTAAAAGTGATGGGGAGGACAAGGTGCAATAATATAAAGAATAGGCGTAAGTTGGTTGGGAGCTTATGCTCCACTGGGGGTTAGAATAAAGAGAGAGAATATGTAAACCTTATTCTGCACTCCGCCTGTTGACTTGGTCTACCAAGTCTTGTAACTCCTGTTCGCTTTCTGCTAGTGCCAGTGTGTCATCAGCACATCTCAAATTGTTTATTATTCTTTAATTACTACTCAGCCCAGATTATTCCTAAACTTTTCTAAAAAAAAAAAGAATGTGTTTTGTGTATACCTACAAAGTGCTTGTGGATAACAAACATCTTTGACATACTTCTCTTCTGAACTCTGTCTGTGGTGAGACGTTATTGCTGTGTATAACATGTATAATTATGCCTGTATAAAAAGGCTTACAATAATCTTTTTTTTTTTTTCGTCGTGGAGGTCTGTAAAGAAGAATTACCTTTTTAATGAACGTAGTAGTAATGTAATTGATGAGGGGCTAACGAATAAGAAAACACGGCTTTCATGCAGGATACCAAGTTTTGAATCCAGGGTAATGTTGGGGACATTTTTGTTGTTGACAGGGGTAACAATACAATCCTAAATTGCACAGTTTATGGCGACAGAACTAGCTTTGAGGCCTTTAATCCACAAAAAGACCCAATAGCCTACATCACCAAAGTGGTAATTTCAGGCAGTAATGACAGTTTTTGACAGTAATAGTTTAATCAGCGAAATCATATTCAGCACATTTGAGTTATATTTAAGACATCACTGTAGAATTCAATATTCTCTTCGTGGGTTCCGAGACCCTTTATGGGGCAGAACAGTAACAGTCCCACTGCCTCTCTAACAAGCAAGCAAGTCGTAAAAGTCAAATAACTTGAGGGATGGGGGTCTCCTTTGAAGTGTATATGCCTGAGAGGCAAGAATCCAACAAAACAAATATTTAGAAATGAATGAACAGCCAGAAGTTTGTACCGAAGTTTACAACGGTGAACGCGAAGAAGAAGAAGAAGAAGCAGTCAATACAAACTAGTTTGGGTTTAAAACGACATAAGCATTAAACCAAAGACGCGGAAGAAATACAGAACTATTTGAACAAAAAGAGCTAAATGACTTATATGTTTTAAACTATTGCTTGTAACACAAACAGACTCATTATTAAAAAAGAAATTGCAGAAATGAGGGACAGGATAATGAAAACAAAACATGCTCTCTGTCGCCCCCCCCCCCCCCCCCCCCAACGCTTTTACATCCACACAAAATACACATCTATGGTTAACTCATTCAGTACCAATGAACTTACTATGCGTTTATCGTTTTTGTTTTATTTAGGTATCATGTGATTCTTAACTCCAGAAAGGCTCTTCACGCATTACATTAACCTCTTATTACCTATTTGAAACTTAAATCCCAAAGTTTGTTTGTTCAGGCCTTATTGCTTTGAAGCTCAGCTCCCTGAATGGAGACTCAAAGATTTAAGGCTACATAGATCATTAACCTGATTACCTATTTTTAGTTCTAACTGGTCTACCACGAAGGATCCAGCATGCCTCATAAAAAAAAAAAAAAGAATCTCGTACAAGTAGGGCTGTACCGAATATTCGCTTCGTATTCGCTTCGGGGCCGAATAGTGGACCTAATAACTATTCGGTATTCGGCCGAATAGTTGCGGTCGAGCCGAATACGAATAGTGGTTACATCAACCCCTTTCTAGACTGGTGGAAAATAAACATCAAGATTTCCCACCTTGGTTCATTCTGTCAAGCGTTATCTTTGTGCACCACCTACGAGCGTACCACGTGAACGTCTGTTTAGTACAGCTGGAAATACCTTCAGTAAGACAAGAATCTGCCTTAATGCTGACAACGTGTGAAAGCTAATGCCGCTCTCATGGATTAACTAAGCTGTCAATGACAATTTACAAGTTTAGTTACTTGTTATAAATCTAAGAATACTTTCATTCCTAGGTATTAGTTACCACAGACTGATTGAAGAATGCAAAACATTAAATGTTTTTAAATGTTTTCTATTCTGTACTACCTTTTGTAAAGTAAAATTTCAGCCTACATTTGACATTATGGATTTTTTGTATGTGATCTATTTTATACACTATTGAAAGTGGAAGAATGGGCCTCAGTTTGAATAGTGGGAAGACAGAAGTAATGAGGTATCCAAAAAAAAAAAAAAAAATTATTCCTAAATGTGTAATAAAAGTCAATGGTTTTATTAAGGGACAAGTACAGGAATTTAAGTATCTGGGCACACGGATAACATCAGATGGAAGATGCATTACTGAAAAAAGAAACAGAATAGGACAGGCAAACACTGCATTTTATAAAATCAAGAACATCTTTTGCAATATATCTTTGTCATTGAAGGTTAGAAAAATAATTCTTGCTTGCTACATTCATCCAGTTTTAACATATGGCTGTGAGTCCTAGACAATCGGTAGGCAGGCCAACCAATTTCTTGAGGTCACAGAGATGTGGTTTTACAGAACAATGCTTAAAATACCTTGGACAGAAAAAAAAGCAGGAGCCCGAAGACAACTACTCACAGACATCAGAAGGAGACAGTCATCATTTTTTCTGCCATGTTATGAGAAGAGGGAAAATAGAAAATGTTGTGACCGCTGGAAAGATCTGTGAAAGGAGGGATAGAGGAAGACAACGGAGAAGATTCTTGACAGTCTTGTTGCATGGCATGGAGGTGTGTCGGCATACGAACGAACTGATACATGCTGCAGGAGATCACAGATTGTGGCGAGGCATAATCACCCATTCCAGTCGGCAAGGCACTTGATGATGAGGATTCACTATTCGTATTTGTATTCGTATTCGGCCGAATAGTTGGTCAAGCTATTCGTATTCGGTAGAGCCCTACTTACAAGTAATTTTACTGACTACATAATTACTACACTTCGAAAAATGATTTTATGGGCTGAAAATCGCGACTATCACACCCTGGCTCTGAACAGCAACATAACGTACTAAACGCTCTTTTATTGACGGACCTAAAAAAATGCAAACCCCGCTTCCCCCCCGCCCCCCCCCCCCTCTCCCCCATCCTGAACCCCCCCCCCCCCCCAAAAAACAAAACAAAAACTAGTAATTTTATAACTTTGCGTAGTCTGTGGTTTCCACGGAATAAAGGATTTACTATCACTAAATTCTTTAGCGTGATAGCTAATATTAAATGTGTACAAAATCAGCGTTCAGCAAACACAAAAAAGAAACTGAATTTTTCCTGAGGGTATGCTTTTATCACAAAAAGAGATAGTGAGATCATCTTAGTAGGTGAATTTATGTAAGTTGGACCCCACCATGACATCAAACAAGTGATAAACACCCGGTGACACAAAGTGCCACCATGGGGATGAGGATCACCCGTGGAGAGTTTGCGGAAACTAGGTTCAGCCGTTAAGCCTTATTTCAGGCCCGGCTATATGAAAAAAACTTCGAATTTCACAGTACCTGTTGCAAAAGTCACCATTTTCGTCTTGTCCCTGTCCGAGAACATCCGGTAATGTGTGCAACAGGAGCAGATCAAGCCTCAGCTTCATGAACTCAAGTGGGCCCACCCTCTAAAATGTCTAGGAGCTCGTGGGCCGAAACAATTATGGACGAAGGATAGCTTCTACTGATGATTAGTAGACTTCTGCTGTACATGCTCCCCTGTGAAGTTTCTTCTTACTTAGGGCCCCAGGCAAAAGCCAGGGTGGGGCTTCACAATATAAAAATTGCATCCCACAAGGGGATGACGAGGTATTATCAGCATAGTCTTCTTGGTACCCAGATGTGCTTACTGAAACCGAATGATATTCTGTTCTCAGCGTCTTTTTTTTTTTTTTTTTTTGGCAGTTAGGGATATCCTTGTAAAAGTGATTAAACCATCATGTCTATTTAAAAAAAAAAAAAAGCATCAACATTCAAATTAGGGCTGTACCGAATATTCGCTTCGTATTCGCTTCGGGGCCGAACAGTGGACCTAATAACTAATAGGTATTCGGCCGAATAGTTGCGGTCGGGCCGAATACGAATAGTGGTTACCTCACACCCGTTTCTGGACTGGTGGAAAATAAGCAAAGCAAGATTTCCCACCTTGTTCATACTGTCAAGCGTTATCTTTGTGCACCACCTACGAGCGTACCAAGTGAACGTCTGTTTAGTGCAGCTGGAACAAGAAGCTGCCTTAATGCTGGACAACATGGACGATTTTTTTAAAGCTAATGCCGCTTTCATGGATTAACTAAGCTGTCAGTGACAATTTACAAGTTTAGTTACTTGTTATAAAACTAAGAATACTTTCATTCCTAGGTATTAGTTACCACAAACTGACTGACTGACTAAAGGATGCAAAACATGAAATGTTTTTAAATGTTTACTGTTCTGTACTATATTTTGTGAAGTACATTGGGGGGGGGGGGGGGGGGGGGGGGGAGGGGGGGGTGGGGGGGCGTACATTTGACATTATAGATGTGTTTTTTTCAGATTTATTTTATACGCGAAAGTGGAAGAATGGGCCTCAGTTTGAATAGTAGGAAGACAGAAGTAATGGTGGTATCAAAGAAAATTATTATTCCTAAATGTGTAATAAAAGTCAATGGTTTTATTTTGGGACATGTACAGGAATTTAAGTATCTGGGTTCATGGATAACATCGTATGGCAGAAACAGAATAGGACAGGCAAAAACTGCATTTTATAAAATGAAGAATCCCTTATGCAATATATTTTTGTCATTGAAGGTTAGAAAAAGAATTCTTGCTTGCTACATACATCCAGTTTTAACATATGGCTGCGAGTCCTGGAAAAACAATTTCTTGAGGCCTCAGAGATGTGGTTTTACAGAACAATGCTTAAAATACCTTGGACCCCCCCCCCCCCCCCCCCCCCCCCCCCCAAAAAAAAAAAAAAAAAGCAACCAAGAGGTTTTGATAGAGGCGGGAGTCCGAAGACAAGTAACTACTCACAGACATCAGAAGGAGACAGTCATCATTTTTCGGAAAGATATGTGGAAGGAGGGATAGAGGAAGACAACGAGAGAAGATTCTTGACAGCCTTGTTGCATGGCATGGATGGGTGTTAGCACACAAACTAATACATGCTGCAGGAGATCGTAGGTTGTGGCAAGGCATAATCGCCCATGCCAGTCGGCAAGGCACCTGATGATGAGGATTCACTATTCGTATTCGTATTCGGCCGAATAGTTGGTCCAGCTATTCGTATTCTGTCGAATAGGGAAAATCACTATTCGGTACAGCCCTAATTCAAATACAGTGATTGATGCTTTATAGACATTGTGAAAAAGGATGACCCTGAAAAAATGCATTTAATAATCCACATTACACATTTTGAGAGAAAAGGTACACAACTCATAAGGAAACTTAGATTATTGACGCCAGAAATTAGGTGGTGGAAGGGGTGCGGATGGGGGGGGGGGTCATGTTATCTGGGCTTAGATTCACTGAACTCCACCCTCGCCTTATAAACGGGGAGGGTGGGGGGGGGGGGGGTCATGTTACCGTGGCTTAGATTCCCTGAACTCCTATCTTCCTTAATAAATTTTTGGAGTGGGGGGGGGGGGGGGGGGGGGGGGGGGGGGGGGGCTGAAGCTCCCAAGTGTGTAGTAGATTTAAGGCACCCTGCACAAAGAAGTTATCTTTTTGAATTTGTGTTTTGTACATTTAATATATTTCCCAAATTTTTTAATTATCAACTAGCTATTCAGCGCATAATAATAATATTAATAATATTAATATTAACAATAATGATAATAACGGCAATTTTAGGCTACCAGTGTCAGTCGAGGATGCTTATTGCAGCCCAAGAGCACAAAATAATAACAAAGGAGATGAAATGTTTTAGAAGGTTGGCCGCACTAACAACAGGTATAATAAAGAAATAAATAAAACCGGTCATACAGTTCATCAAAGAACATTAGATGAGATGGTTTGCCTACCTGACGATATTGCCATAATACCGACTGCTACAGAAAATTCCTCTAAAGAAATACAATGAATACAGAGTAGGAAGAATACACATAATGTGATGAGGTGCTTTGCTTGGTCTCCATGCGTACATTGTGGCAAGAGGAAAATCTGTGCGACAAACAACCGCACGAAAGTCTTGGGGCTAGTTGAGTTGTCGTGGGCAGGCCCGAGCTAGACTCTGGTCAGTTGGTTACCAGAAGTCGTAGAAGATGTAGTTCTTATGCCGCGCGAATGACCAGTGTTTGAATGTGTCGCAAGCGATGGAAGTGTGAATAATTGTTGGAGTATGTTGAATAAATGTAACGAATAAACTGATACCATGTACAAGGCAGATGAGAGCGTTTGTGTTTCAGTCCTAGATGTTAGAGCAGTGCAAGTAGTTATGTTGCAATAATCATAGAGAGTGAACCATGGCGAAAGCAGACACGTTGTAAGCCAAGGTACATTTCAAGTGTCAAGGTTCATTCCACAGAATATGGAAAGAAGGCATCCAGAGTCGCCTCACAGAAAGAAGATGGACTTATGCGACGCATTAGGCAAAAGGTTCCAACATCTCCCCCAACACCTCGATAAATTAACTGGAAGAAGAAGAAGAAGAAGAAGCAGAAAAAAAAAGAAGAAGAAGAAGAAGAAGAAGAAGAAGAAGAAGAAGAAGAAGAAGAAGAAGAAGAAGAAGAAAAAGAAGAAGAAGAAGAAGAAGAAGAAGAAGAAGAAGAAGAAGAAGAAGAAGAAGAAAAAGAAGAAGAAGAAGAAGAAGTTGAAGAAGAAGAAGAAGAAGAAGAAGAAGAAGAAGAAGAAGAAGAAGAAGAAGAAGAAGAAGAAGAAGAAGAGGAAGATATAAAAGTTTCTACTTTTCGGTGCATACAATGAATTTATGGAACTGTAACAGTCAATTTAAAAAATAAAGTCAAAACAGCACATTTAAGAACATGAAAGAACGTCCAAGCACCTACAATTCAAACTATAAAAGAAAAACATTTGGCCACAGAACATGACCCTTAAAAACAAGGCGTGCGCCGATAACGGCAAGACCGTCTGTGAATAATAAAATGGAATGGGAAAATCGCTCATTAAATTGAGCCGCACTGACAAGTATTGCGTCCTTCGTTGTTCGCCGCTGATAGTTAGGTTTCTGCCACAGTGCTCCTAGGAAATGAGACTCTACTTGGTCGTGCGCTGATAAGCCGGCAGCCCACGATACCGATAAAAGCACTGCGATACACAATCACGGACAAATAAGTCGCTCTGTCTTACGGCTGTTTCCTGGCGCCTTTTCTTAGAAATTCTGCTTCTGGATGTCAGTGTGCGATGTGGTTTTGCGGATCAGTACATGGGGAAATTGAGACAGGTAGGGTGCATTAACTTTAATTTGTTCGTGTTGTACTTTGTCTCTGTGGCACAGTGGTTGTGTGTTTTCTTTACATGATATTGGTGGGAGTTTGAAGCTAAAGGGGCAAATTGGTTTTTCTACCTATGCTAATCTGATGGCTGACATAGGGCTCAGTGTATTTAGCTATTGAGTAAGCGGGGCTAGATGGTGTACTAGTTAGTATGCTTGCTATCAAGGAAGTGCCCGGGGTTCAATTTGTTTCAAGTAGAAGCAGATCGGTGCAGGATGGTTCTAGGGTCGTTCCGGCCTTATGAAAATTGGTAGTAGAAAACACATAATTTTCTTGGAATTATCTGGCACGAAAAGAACACCGTCGATTCGACCAGAACCCGCCACAACGAAGAAAACATTAGGCAATGAAAGGGGGTCGGGGGGGGGGGGGGGGCGTTGTTTTGCTTAGTTTTCTTATAATTTAGTAGGAGGTAGGAATTCGGAGGCCTTTGGTCTTGTTTAATTGCGCAATAATAATCAGAAGAACAGGAATACTTATTGAATTATAATTGTGTGCTAATAGGGAAAAAAAAACATAAAAGCATGTTTAAAATAATATATAATGTATGAATAGTTGCTCAATGAATACATATTTTTGTTTTGTTTTTGTGGACTTTGAAAAGTGTACAGAGAAACAGTTTATGAAATGCTATGACATGCTTCGAAATACCAAAATAAGTCAATAACTATGACCAGACTGTTTACAGAAGACACGTAAATATATTATCATATAAAGACGGAGGGTCAGATCATTTTCAAATAACATCTTGTTTGTTTGGAGTTTAAAGTTTGAACAACGGATCAACATCATGGCACACGGGTAGAAACCCATAAGTGCTCTGTTCTTCTTCTAACTGAGTCCGAAAAAGCTCAGCACAGTGCACAGGCTCTGTAGCACCGACGAGGATCCTGAAATACTTTGGGTCGAATTTTAACTCGCGTTGCGTTAGCGGAGTCGATAGGCTCGCTTTCAAATCCAGCTGCAACTCTCTGCAGCCCACGGTCAATTTTCGAAACCGGGTGGTTCCCGGAGTTTACCCAACCTCTAGGTAATGGGTACACTCTGGGGTAAATAGAGGAACGTCGCTGTAGCTACGGAGTTGCGTACGGACGGCGACACAGGCGGAAAGTTTCTTAACAGCCGTCCGTACTGATGCCAGAGCACTTATGGTTTATAACCGCATGCAACGACGCTGGTTCACATCTCCCGACTTTACCTTTTAACTCCAAATTTTGCCCAGGCAGTGCCGTTAGGCTACTCTTTTCGATTTCCAACTGCTAAGTTATTTTTTATTTTATTTTACGTGCACAACAATGCATGCGGACGTCGGATCGTACTAGCCAGAGACCAGGAGGAATTACTAGAAGTCCTCAAGTCCAGGTGAACAAAATGCCAGCTCTTTCCGGGGATTGAACCCAGAACCTCTAGCACTCAAGGCGGACACCATGCCTCAAGATCACGCAGCCCGCTAAACATCTTCTTTAAAACAAGATGACGTTATATCCCTACTTTTTTTTTCAACCTGGCCACAGATAATATTATAATGACACTGAAAGAAGATTGTACTATAGGAGAAACTACAAGAATGCTTGGTTATGCAGATAACATTGGCTTCATTTGAAAAAATTAACTAAAGACACTGTCTTTTGAAAACAGCAGTCAGAAAATGGGACTAGTTAATCCAAAAAAAAAAAAAAAAAAAAAAGGCATAATGCACGGTAATTATAAGACAGGGAAAGGATTACTACTATATCCACATATAAATCGATAATTTGATAATAAAACGAATACAAATATTAGTACTTACTGTTTTAACATACTAAGAAGAAAAAATACAATCTAAAATACAATCTGGAAATAAAGTATACTATGCCCATCAACACCTGATAAAAAGTCTCTGTATCTTAACACCATGATCAAAATATATAAAAGTCTAAGACCAGTTATTTTATATATGGCTCTGACGCCTGGAGCACACCTGATAGAGATGAAGCCTTATTCCATTTTTTTTTTTTTTTTTGAAAAAAAGTCTTACAAAGTATCTTTGGACACATCTTGGAAGCCAACAGACCGCAATGACATAGTGAGAGAATGTCAGTAGACCAAGGAAAGAAAGAAATAATTTCCAGGCCTACCTACAAACACTTTGTGTATAACATAACCCTTGACCCGTTAGGGGCCTGGAGGTGTGTTGATGGAAGCACTAGCACATAACACCTGCCATCTTTCTCTGTATTCCGCTTGATGAACAAGTGTGTGATAACATAGTCCTGTCGATTTCTTGATTTTGTTATCCCAGGTTCGTTTTTGCTAGCGTTCATTGAAGCACAATCTTTGCAATCGAGAAAGTGTCTCACCTAGTTAGTTTGGGACGTATCACCACTCCCAAGAGAAAGGCTCCCAATGTCCTTCAAATTTGTGTATTTTGTCTATGACATATTTATTAGTTTTGTGTTCTAAATAACTAATTCGTAAAATACCTCTATGGCATTTACATTCAAAAGCCTAAATCCGTCTTTCCATTTAAACAGTGAGAGTCCAACTTTCACATCAGTATAAACAAATAGACAATACCAGTAATATTTGTAAATATTGGCGTTGACTGCTAGGCTGATTTTGTTTTTCTACTTTGTATTCAGCCAAGAAATCGATGCTGTTGCCATTTCAAGCTTTGTCTAGATCTCTTTGGTACAGCTGCCATTGTCACATGTTATGAATTAATCAAGTAACAGAAAGTATTGTGAACGGCACTCATAGAAAGAAGTAGAAAGATAGAAGAACACACTAGACAACATAAAAATCGAAAGCTATAGTTACCGTGCCGTGTCTGTCACCTCCAGACGGCGTCTGCGCCTCGCCATGAATACAAGTGCACTAAGATACATTGGCCATGTCTATCGTACAGCTTGAAATCCACGACTATGATACGGACAGAATTAATTTTAACCCATTGAAATGGCAGCATAGGTTACAGAAATTTATATTAACGAAGCAAATGTCGAATAATAATCACAGCAACAATTTACGAACACAGTAAGACCTGATTGCTTTGTCTAGAATACACAAACATTTAAGAAAGGTATTTGATTGGTAGGTTCCGGTGTGTATACGTCATTCCTATAAATAAACAGAGAGGGGGGGGGGAGGGGGGAACCATTTGAGGCCGTTAAATATTATGAATTAATCAAGTAACAGAAAGTATTGTGAACGGCACTCATAGAAAGAAGTAGAAAGATAGAAGAACACACTAGACAACATAAAAATCGAAAGCTATAGTTACCGTGCCAAGCTATAGTTGACCATGTATCTTAGTGCACTTGTATTCATGGCGAGGCGCAGACGCCGTCTGGAGGTGACAGGTTCAATTCCCGGCACGGTAACTATGTCACATGTGTAGGAGCCCAGATATTTAAAGGTTTCAACTTCTTCTATTTTTCACCCCTTTTATCTTCGTGTCACCAGCTGAAAAAAAAGGCTAAACTGCGAGATGAATGGAGACGGGTAATATCCACAGCAATGAACCTCATAATCTTGGAATTCTAAAAGAAGAAGAAGAAGAAGAAAAAGAAGAAGAAGAGCAATAATAATAATAATAGTAGTAGTAGTAGTAATAATAATAATAATAATAATAATAACAATAGCTGAAACGAGGACGTGTATACACGGTGCTAGGAGTCCCTGCTTCATAAAACTAATGGTTGGGGAGAGAAGGGGGGTGGGGGGGGGGCGGTCTAAGGGTGCCTGAGACCGCATGTTCAGGCGCCTATGCATTCCACTTCCTCTTTTGTTGATTAAATATGTGACCGTGCATGAGATCTCATACCTAATGCCGTATCTGCTACACGACAGTCGTTACTAATGTTCTCTAATCTTTATCACTGTCTTTATTTCTTCGCGCCCGGATCAATACCGATGGGTTTATGTTACATAGACTAGGCAAAAAAGAGCGCTGGCTAATTTTAGGAATTTCATGGAAATCAGGAAATAACATGTGCGAAAATGGGAACTACTGACATCACGTCAGTTTGCCATTGATCAGTACACACGAACGTCTAGGACACGATAACATCCGCACGGGAGTTATCTTTTACTGTTTACATTGGACCCAGGAGCCACCGTGGCGTAGAGGCTAGAAGCCTGCCTGTGGATCAGATGGTCGTGGGTTCGGGTCCTGACGGAACTGGATTGTTTTTCCAAAAATGACTTTGGGTCCCAGGTTGACACAGCCTTGAGTGGGTAACAGGTATTGTCGTAGGAAGTAAAGGCGACAAGCATGATGCTGACCATATTATTTACCTTGTACCGATTGCTGTATTAAATATGTCTAGCCCTCTATACCCAATACGACTGAAAGCGTAGAAAACGGGTCCTTTACATTATATTGGTCCCGATGTAACCCCAGAATATATAATATAGTTATGTGTGTGTGTGTGTGTGTGTGTACAAAAAGTAAAGATCCATTTTCACGCCTTTAGGCGCATCGGGCATTTGGGAAGAGCACCCATATTTTTACAGACCAATCAGCACTAAGTTAATAATGTCGGACTGCCAACGCCTGTCACGGACGTTGCATAATATATATATATATATATATATATATATATATATATATATATATATATATATATATATATATATATATATATATATATATGGTAGCGTTATCATCCCTTAACTTAATTTTTTTTTTTTGAAGACATTCAAATTATCGTGTACCAGTTGCACTTGATGAATACAGAGCCGGACTTTGAAATACAGCTGTACAAACTGCGAATGTTAAGAAGCTGACCATATTATATCCTGCATTGTGTGTGGTATGTTTTTTTTACACAGTCTAGTCAGTTACTGTTTTAATTATTGAGGGTCACGGTGTCTTCTTTCTCTCTCTCTCTCTCTCTCTCTCTCTCTCTCTCTCTCTCTTTTTCTTTTCTCTCTCTCTCTCTCTCTCTCTCTTTCTGGATATATATATATATATATATATATATATATATATATATATATATATATATATATATACATACATATATTCATACATATATACATACATACATTTATACATACATATATACATACACATATACATACTATATACATACATATAAACATACATATATACATACATATATACATACATACATACATACATACATACATACATACATACATACATACATACATACATACATACATACATACATACATACATACATACATACATACATACATACATACATACATACATACATACATACATACATACATACATACATACATACATACATACATACATACATACATACATACATACATACATACATACATACATACATACATACATACATACATACATACATACATACATACATACATACATACATACATACATACATACATACATACATACATACATACATACATACATACATACATACATACATACATACATACATACATACATACATACATACATACATACATACATACATACATACATACATACATACATACATACGTACGTACATACGTACGTACGTACGTATGTACGTACGAACAGAGAGACAGACAGAGAGACAGACAGACAGACAGACAGACAGACAGACAGACAGACCGACAGACATACATGTGCTGAATCCGAAGGCCATGTGTTCAGATTCTGGCGAATTGGGACTTTTGTTTTAAAAAATGACATTTTCTCCCAGGTCGACCAAGCCTTAAATGGGTATCAGGTAAAATCATATGAAGCAAAAGCGACCGCCCTGCGTGATGTTTACCACATAAACCACAGAGTGGCCACTGGTCTATAAAATATGGGTCTAGCCCGATATGCCTTGTACGCCTAAAAGCGACGTTTACTGTTTTTTTTTACATAGTGCCGTCTCCACAATAAAGGTTAGTGCAATAGATCTCCAACAAGCTGTGTCATGTGCCCTCAATTTAAACTCAGTCACGCTGCTGTTAGCGCATCTATTTATATTATCCTCCCACTTGTATCGCCTTGTGCCTCTTTATCGCTTGGCTTCAACTTTTCCATCTAGCATGATTTTTTAAGGGGATTTTTGTTTTTTCTTTTAATGTGGACTAAATAATATATTTATCTTTTCTTTATATTTTTATTTTATTTCCTTCAGTAACATTTTTGTAATTCCTAGTATTGTTAAAATACAGTGAAATCTCGCTTAACTAACATAATTCGTTCCATAATCATATTCCTTAAGCGAAACACTTGTTATGCGAAACAAATTTTCTCATATAAATGAATATATAATATACATAGTGTTAAGGAGAGTGAATTATCTTAATCTTTTCTTCCACCGCGGAACGAACCCACCTGGAGAACGAATTCGATTTGCAGAAAAGAAAAAGATCTCCAGAGATATTTGTTTCTGCCGACGCTTCAAAATTTAGCGAAAATGTGACATAGCATTTATCATTAAATAACTTTGCAACGCGCAAAGCCACTTCCTTATCAGGGTGATGCTTCTCAATGTAAGATGCAACAGTTTGCCATGCTTTCAGAGTTTCTCTTATTTAGCCAGAAGAGTGTTGCTTTTCTGTTACCTCCTCCTCCTCTTCTTACAAACTTTCCTCCAAAACTTCTTGCTGTGAAACACAATGCAACTCCGTAAGCTCTTGGGTGGTCAGTTCTTGGCTGTGCTCTTCCACAAGCTCTTCGATATCACTGTTATCTACCTACAATCCTATGATAGTGGCCAAAGACACAATCTCGTTGACTACAGGTTCTACAGGTACTGTCTCGAACCCCTCAAAGTCACATATTGACAACGCTCTCCGGCCAAAGCTTCTTCTACGCAGAATTTAGAGTTTTCTTTTGTAACCCTTTCACCCGCATTGTCGATCATCTATAGGCAGCAACGACATGGAAGTGATTTTTCCAAAACTCTTTGAAAGTGAGGTTGTTCTCTTCAGTCACCTGAAAATAATGCTCAAAGAATGCTTTAGTGTAGAGCTTCTTAAAATTAGAAACTTGCTGGTTCATGGGCTGGAGTAAAGGAGTGAGTGGTGTTGGGAGGCAGAAACTGGATCTTGATGAGCTTAAATTCTTCAGAGAGGTTATCTTGTAGGCCTCGAGGATTCATGTACATATACACGGCCAGCCCCAGAAGAGAAGGCAGTGTACATATATCACAATATAACACAAGTTTGAGAAAATGTGTGATCACAAGCGACACTACGATGCTACTGGAACGATTGCTAAACACAGACTGCTGTAACATGCGCACAATTTGGGACTTTCCCTCGTCTCACCACTCGTTATAGGAAACGTCGCTCGTTAAGCAGGTCATTATTTTACAATTTGTTTTGCTCGTTATGTGAATTACTCGTTATAAAAGGGCTCGTTAAGCGAGATTCTACTATATCTGCATCTAATTGTTTTTGTTTCCATAAAAATACGACATATTCTTCCAAATTTCCATATCTTCGAGACGCAGTTCGATTTTTTAATTGCTTTGTTCATTGTCTAGATCTCTGCTCTATGCAGCAGGGTCGAGTATACATAACGTTCGACAGTTCTGAGCTTTAATTTGTTGTTTATCTCCCTAGCTGTCAATTATTGTCGGACGTTTTGGGGATTTATTTGCAAAGCCATTCTCATTTTCTTTTCTATTTCTATTTCACTTCCGCAATCTCTGTTGATACAGAAGCTGCCACGATTAATTGGCTAGACGATCGCATGCTTACCTGAAGGTTGAGGGTTCAAATCCATATCCAGAAGGATTTAAAAAAAAAAGACCTTGCTACAATGTCGATGCAGACTCAGTCGGTACAAGAAAAGTCCAGGGAAGTAAAAACGTCCGGTGCAGTGTTGGCTGCATCACCCACCGAATTCATGTTAGACTAAAACTATAGATCTATAGATCTAACACTGTATACTCAAAACGCTTAAGGGCGTGGAAAAGAGTCCTTTTATCATCTGGCTATTACATCTTTAAGATATGAGGAACACTGACACACACACACACGCACGCGCAAACGCACGCACGCACGCGCACTAACACACACACACACACGCACGCGCGCACACACGCACACTTGTAAAGGCGATATGCATGTTTTCAAACAATATGCTTTTTGAATTGACATAGTTTCATTAGATTGTTACCAAACGGTTTTCAGAATTGACTGGGAAGGGTAGGCGATGATGACATGGCCAGTTGAGACACATTTATGGGGGGCAGCCTAGCTGGTCATGTTCTTAGTTCACTTGTTGGAACAGCGAGGCGTGCACGCCATTTTGAGGTGAGAATAATAATAATAATAATAATAATATGAATAATAATAGTAATTATTATTATTTAATTTTGGATTGTGTACTTAAACAAGGCTTTTAAGCTCCTGAACCCCCCCCCCCCTTCTGTAATATTATAAGAAGACTGACACCGCCACCCCTGCTGCAATGTTTCTGTTTTGTGGCCACCCTCTGCCTCAAACTGAAATACAGAATCAAACGAACCTATTGGTTTCATAATAAACACAAGGGTGCTGTGAAAACTACTGCAGGAAAATCTGTACTTCGTGAAGAATTACGCTCATCTCTCTAGTGTCCAATTATAGTATAACGCTGGAAGAACAAATTACGAGGGTTCTTTGAGATCGTCTGAAAAAGGAAATTGCCGGATTTCATTTCTGTACCGCTGTTTGATTTACTTTAAATCCAGTCATTAATTTCTGATTTTCTTTTCCCCCTAGTGATGAAAAGTCGAAGTAACATATTGAAAGTAATCGTCCTAGAAATGTTACATTCTGTAGTCAAAAAGTAACTGCAGCTTTAAATTAGATTTCCAATAACGTTGTAGACACAATCTAGAAAGAAGCTACTTAAAGAATTGACCAGCAAACAGGGTTATTGCTAAAGAAGTTCTTTCATCTGGAGAAGCCATCGCTGCACTGAAACAGTAAAAGGTTTGCTGAGTAAACAGAGACTGCATCGATTGGTAATTTTCAAAAAAATATATTTAAAGAAAAACTCGAAAAGCAGAACATAAAATTGGAGTTCAAAATAGCCCTAATTCCTATTTGGTAAACATGGCATGAACAATACTTACCAACCCTATATTTATAGGGTTGAATCCTCACAGAGATGGGACCAGTCGAAATGGATGCCACTGAAAATTATGTGATGTAAAAGCGGCCGATTTAGCATCGACTTTTGACGCCAAATTCTGGAAACTCAGGCACCTTGATTTCTTTTTCTTCTTTACGCCATCTTTTACAGCTTCGGGTGTCAAGGTAGATATAAGATCCTGCTTCGCGCTTTTTAGGCCGCTTCGACCACAGACGCATCGTGGTGTTGTAGAGGTTCTCTGATGTTATCTTATCATATTGTTCTTGGTCTATCTCTGGATCTACGTCTCTCTCCTCTTTTCTTTTATGCCTTGTATGGAATAGCCTCAGAAGCATTCTCTACAAGTGTGCAAACCATTTGATTTGCTGTCTTTGCGTGCAATTTAGAACTGGTTCTGTGCAGACTTTATCTCGTATGACCTCATTCCTGATTTGATCTCATCTTGTCACTCCTACAGTCTTTCTTGTCCACGACTAACTCTAAAGACTGCGTCCACGACTAACTCTACAAACTGTGTCCAAGTCTAACTCTACAGACTGTGTCTACGACTAACTCTACAGACAGCGTCTACACATAACTCTGCATACTGCGTCCACGACTGAATCTAAAGACTGCGTCCACTACTAACTCTATAAACTGTTTCCACGTCTAACTCTACAGACTGTGTCCACGACTAGCTCTACAGACAGCGTCTATGACTAACTCTACAGACAGCGTCTATGACTAACTCTACAGACAGCGTCTATGACTAACTCTACAGACTGCGACCACGACTAAGTCTACAGACTGCGTCCACGACTAACTCTGCAGACTGCGTCTATGAATAACTTTACAGAGTCAACAAGTAAATCTACAGACTGCGTCCACGACAAACCATACAGACTGCGTCTATGACTAACTCTACACACTGTGTCCACGACTAACTCTACAGACTGCGTCCACGACTAACTCCACAGACTGCGTCCACGACTAACTCTTACAGACTGCGTACACGACTAACTCTACACACTGCGTCCACGACTAACTCTTACAGACTGCGTCCACGACTAACTCTTACAGACTGCGTACACGACTAACTTAACAGACTGCGTCCACGACTAACTCTACAGACTGCGTCCACGACTAACTCTTACAGACTGCGTACACGACTAACTCTACAGACTGCGTCCACGACTAACTCTACAGACTGCGTCCACGACTAACTCTACAGACTGCGTCCACGACTAACTTAACAGACTGCGTCCACGACTAACTCTACAGACTGCGTCCACGACTAACTTAACAGACTGCGTACACGACTAACTCTTACAGACTGCGTCCACGACTAACTCTACAGACTGCGTCCACGACTAACTTAACAGACTGCGTACACGACTAACTCTTACAGACTGCGTACACGACTAACTCTTACAGACTGCGTACACGACTAACTCTTACAGACTGCGTACACGACTAACTCTACAGACTGCGTCCACGACTAACTTAACAGACTGCGTCCACGACTAACTCTACAGACTGCGTCCACGACTAACTCTTACAGACTGCGTACACGACTAACTCTACAGACTGCGTCCACGACTAACTCTACAGACTGCGTCCACGACTAACTCTACAGACTGCGTCCACGACTAACTTAACAGACTGCGTCCACGACTAACTCTACAGACTGCGTCCACGACTAACTTAACAGACTGCGTACACGACTAACTCTTACAGACTGCGTCCACGACTAACTCTACAGACTGCGTCCACGACTAACTTAACAGACTGCGTACACGACTAACTCTTACAGACTGCGTACACGACTAACTCTTACAGACTGCGTACACGACTAACTCTTACAGACTGCGTACACGGCTAACTCTACAGACTGCGTCCACGACTAACTTAACAGACTGCGTCCACGACTAACTCTACAGACTGCGTCCAGGACAAACTCAAGAAGCTAGTTATGAATCTACATTTCACAAAACACGCATTAACACAACCTTCGGCTGATGGAAATCGATAGACGCATGCAGAATATGCTATGGTTTATGTTAAATTTCATCTTTACAAAACCTAGTCATAAAAAGTATTTTTAGCTTGCGCGATTCTAGTATCTGCAGATTTGTATCTTTGTCGAGGCTGATCAGTTTACTTTTGACATCTTTTGTTAATGTGATCTGCCTGAGCAATATCGGTGTGTTCAGTTTAGGTGAGCCTTAAGAAATCAACATATAGATCACTACGGATCATGCTAAATAAAACACATTCACTGTGAAACAGGGCCGCTGGAAATTAAAGGCCTGGGCACTTGAATAAGCGCCCCTCCTCCCCCTCCCCAACTCACCAATCAATATATAGAAAGAAGTTATCTATTTACGTGTTTGCTTATATACATACATCATTGTATTTAATAAAATATATTATTATGTTTATTTGGCATTCGGCACACATTACTACTATGACATCGTCATAATCATTTATACACATAAACCAGGCTTGGGCTCTTTGCTGCGTTAGAAAATTGTGCAAAAAGGGGGAAAAGGGTGGGTGGGGGGGGGGGGGGAAGAGGGGGGGGGGTAGGGAGCAAAGTGTTTCTGTGTGTCAGCACCTATGTCGTAATGTCTTTGGTTTTTATTCCGATTACTAAGCCCGGCTCGCTAGCGCAGTTGGCTAAACCGGATTGCGCGGTGACCGGGTGACCAACTCCTTGTGGTCCGGGTTCACGCCCGGGGGTAGGCAGAAAAGCCACATTTTCTCCCAGATTTACTTTATTTACAATGGAATCAAGGCCGAAAGGTTGCGATATCCATAATACCGAGCCTAAGGGTTAACAACTCATGGCTTCTGGATACTAAAAAAAAAAAAAAAATTACTAAATGTTTCTCCCCGACGACGCTGAGTGATTTAACCTATTTAACGTGATACAGACATGCTGAGAGATTAAATATAATCTGGAAATAAAGTACACTGTCCTTCAACATCTGCTTAAGTCAAAGTGTCTGTCTCGCGACACCAAGTTCAAATATATAAAACGTTGATGAGACCAGTCGTTTTATATGGCTCTTAAACTTGGAGCACAACTAAAAAAGATGAAGCCTTATTATAGGTTTTCGAAAACAGAGTCTTACGACAATCTTTTGACCCATCAAAGATGCAAACAGCAGGGAATGGAGAGTGAGAAGCAATTTTGTGAAGGTTTACATATATTTTATGTTTACTGACATAAAGATTATTAGATTTAATAACTAGGGGATCGACTTTCATTGTTCAGATGATATTTCATAAGACTGCATCTCTCTGCAGACCACTTTGCTTCGGAGAATCCATTTGTGATAGAAGTAATAAACCAGAGCAAAAAACACAAACAAACATACTAGTGACTAAGAAATCCATGCGGAGATGTGGTTTTATAGAGAAATGATGAGAATAACCTGAACAAATAAAAAGAGTAATGAGGATGTTTTGAAAGAAACTTGATTCACGAAGAGAACTGATTGCCCACATCAGAAAGAGACAATCTACATTCTTTGGTCATGTGAGGAGAAGGAGCAAACTGGAGTGACAGCAGGAAAGTTGGAGGGAAGGAGAGGCAGAGGAAGACCGAGAGAAAAGATGCTGGACACTTTGACAACATGGCATAAAGGATCATCTCTGTTAATTGTAAATACACGAGACAGAAGGCTTTCAAGAGACATTACTGCTAATGTCACAGGGCATAGACTTTAGGAAGAAGAAGAGCAGGAAATCGCATGGTTTGCTCACTTAGAAAGAAGAACCTAAGACGCTGTTCCATTTCAGAAATACCCTAAAGAGGAGAATGACGTAGAGCACTGGGTAGACCAAAAACAATATCAACAGATAACATCATCATTGCTACAACTGCTCTATGTGTATGTTGTCGAGACACGCGAAGCGGTAGAAAAGGAAGGGAATAATAAGCCGAAGCGAGCAGTTGTAGTGAAATCGCTGGTGTGTAATAGTACAGAGGGGTCCGAGAAGATGTGGATAGAATATGACAGATGTAGAGAAATGTGTGTATCGAATATTATAGTCATACGAATAAGGGGACTGAACACGCACAGTGACCAACCACTAGGCGAGATAGATTTACTAGGAAAAGCAGCTTAATGACAAATGTAACTCTTTTATCTCTTCTAAAAAAAATGTAAAGTTATAAATATAAAGTTGGGAATACATGTATGGCTGAAAAAAATCAAGTTTCTGGATGTAAGACACCAAGCAACAGTTACAAAGAAAACTATTGGTAATATTACCTACTAAAACACACACACACACACACACACACACACACACACACACACACACACACACATACACACACAACTTAGTTAAATTCAAACAGAAAACCTTTTTTAACGGTGCAGTGCAATCAAATTTAATTATATCAGTTAACTAGTTAGTAAGTCGACAGATTATTCTCAATGCGCATTGAATAATTCAGTCCATAAGTGCTCGGATCCTCTCCTCAGTAAATGATGCAGGGTTTAGCGGCTGATGCCACCAGTTTTGTGTTGGTTTCTTATTCTTCTTTAGCTTCCGACTTGGCCACACCAGTTTAAACATGTTGTCATGCAGTCTTGTCATGGTTTTCGATTCACAGTCATCACTTTGTTTTTCCAAACGTCTTACTTCTGATAGCGCATGCCAAATATCTGCCTGGTCAATTGCTCGTGTACCCTACACAGTAGCTTCACCTGCAAGCCTATCACCTTACAAGCTTGTATACCCTGGCAGGAATAAGGAATCTATGTTTGTCACCCTTGACCGCTTTAGAGACTCCAGCCACTGTCTTCGGACCCAGCTCATCCCTGATCCTAATTAAATTATGCTTAATTACATTAAAGGTACATAAACTATGGACTACAGAAAGTTATTTGACAGATAAGATGAATACACACGAAAGCCAGTTACATGATGGGAAAATAGCAGAAGCGTTAGAAGAATATAACTCAAACATTCACGGATACTAAACAAATAATCACGCAGTTATACTGTGAAACATAGTAAGTAAGTGAGTAAGTAAAGATCCCTTTTTACGCCTTAGACACATTGGGAATATGGGAAGAGCACCCACAATTTACAGACCAATCGGCACTAGGTGGGTAACGTGGTCAGCATTACGCCGGTTGACTTTACTTTTCCAGGACATACATACTGGAACCCATTTTAAGGCTGGGTCGACCTGCGACGCCCCATACCATGATAAAAATCCACGCAGTCAGCAGTGTGTTTCGATCGTGATACGCTGGAATTACAAGTCGGACTCGCAATGCCTTAGCCACGGACGCCGCTGTAAAACCACCAGGACAGACAAATTCAGAGAAGAAAAATTGGAAATAATGCGTGAACTACAATCTAAACTGTTCGTGGATATTTACTGTAAACTGTTTAATTTGCAAAACATATGCCTAGTAATGTGCTGAAATGTGCTGTTGACCTGAAATTAAAACAGTATGGCTGTGTTAAATCTAATTATATACATTACGTACATCTGTGCACCTTTCATGAGATGCTGATAGTGATATCAGTGACAATAATTACTTTTCATATTTAATATTTTTCCAAAGAAAAATGAAGTTTGAAAAATTACGTATTCAATATATAAAATTTTAACTAAGACAAGTCCTTACCTATTGTAAGTGAAAAACAACACAATGTGGGACTTGACAGACTGCTACTCAGATCATTTTGTTGCTAGGAAGAAACATGACAATAGACGAAATAAGAAAGCTCCTAGTAAACAAAAATAAGGCTTTTAAGATATGAACTAAACAAATGTACATTTCACGACGAAAACATTCAACAATAATGTTGTAATACGCTGCTTGTGTAAAAATACTGCTCAGTTAACCGAATTATGTACATGTGTGTGTGCGCGCGTGCGTAAATATATATATATATATATATATATATATATATATATATGTGTGTGTGTGTGTGTGTATCTCCATTGTTATTTTCAGTGTGTGTATTGATTCTTTCAGCAGCAAACATTCGTTAAAACGTAATTTTTACATGTTCTACATTATAACGAACGAAATGTACCTGAAGGTCTTATATTTTTCTAGTCTGACAGCGTCAAACAAGTAGCAATATAGGAACAGTTAGAAAAAAATTGGCACATTAAACAACTGTCTATGAAAGAAGCAAACAGAACAATTTTTACTGTGTGTATACTCACATGACAGTAACGATGGTTCGTATCCACCACGAATATAAGATGTCTGAGACTAGCTGAACTAGAGTCGATGTTTAGTAATACAATTGTATGGGAAACGACGCCAGTAGAGAATGAAAAAAAAAAGGATTGGGGCGAGAGAAGAGAGGGGGGGGGGGGGCGTTGTTGTTGTTGTAGCCACCACCAAACGTAGACTATTTGATAACTGATGAGTTTAAATGAACTTTTAGGAATATTGTGGCAAGATTAAGGAAACTTCAAAACTGTCATCACACACGTTAAATGTAAGGAAATTTACTAATAATTTCGTTTTTGTGTTTTTAATTAACATTTCGTGAAATTAATTTGGAAGGTGACATTTAAGAAAACGAAGAAGTCCAGCAGAAACAATTTATGGAACACAGGAAATTAATTTGAAATGGATTAAGACTGACACAAATATACTGTACTAAGCGAGATATTTACTTACATGACAGTAACGATGGTTAGTATCCGCCACAGAAATGAGATGTTTGGACTAGCTGAAAAGGTTATAAGAGAAAACAAATAGATAAAGAACCAGTTCTAAATATACATATAAATTCAGTAAATAAAAGAGTTGTCCAAATACAGAGAATGTCTTGGTCTATAAAAATGTATGTCTAGCCTCATATACCTAAAGTAATCTGGTAATCTGGTAATCTTAGTTTCAGCTTCATAGCAAACAGGTCACCCCATAGTGGCTCCGCTCCTGTGCCAACGAAATACACACAAAATGTTTCTCACAGTTAAGCCTGAAGTGTTACTGGCATGAAGTGTTACTGGCATGTAAAGGGACTTTTACTTTACTGTATGACCGGAAAGGTAGTCAACTGTTCTAATTTGCTACCGCAGCTGCAATATAACACCAAATCTTACAACACCTTTTGCAAAGTACCATATCGTCTTGTCCCTATCGAATACGATGAAGTGCAACATGGGAAGATTGGGACCTGACAGAAGTCTGTGCTAGGATTGGAAGACTGCATTCGCCTGTACAACATCACGTCGCTATTTTAAGCTGACAAGTGAGCAGGAAACAAAGTTCTGACAGCGATAACCTGCTTAAGAAACCCTTTCGGAGGATACCACATCACCCTTCACAAATTGACCTATCTATATTCATGCCAGTATGCCACACATACAAGAATTTAGATATATATTACACTGAAAAGTCACACAAACACATATCCACTTTTTGATCGCGCGTGCAACTGCTGATCTGTTGGTGACTTCTGCTACCATCCATGATGAACTTTATTTCTAATGTCAGACTGTTTGTGTTAGCACTTCAGATGGCTACCGTATGCTTTTAATGTGTGTGTGTGCTGAGACAGCATTCTGTCAATATTTCCACAAGGGAATGTGATAAACATTTTGTGCGTTTTTAGTTGGCACAGGAGCGAAGCAACTATGAGGTGACCCGTTTGCTATGAAGCTGAAACTAAGATTATCAGATTACATATCCACCTTTACTCCTTAGTCTGTTTACATTTTCGAACTCCAAGATGCTGGAAGTGACGACGCCAGTCTGACCTCGTCTTAAACCGATCGATAAAGCTTGTGTGCTGACCCAATTATTTTCTAGTTGTGAAATTAGGCTAAATACATTTACCAATGCGACAAGCAACTTGTAACTGGGATGTCTAATGTTTAAACTGTCTGGAACCCATAGACGGAGTCCCAGTAAATAATATTATCGGCTTTTTAACGAGAATTTATAGTCCAAGCGCTCACCTACCGATAGAATGGTTGGACGGCCCAGTCCTTTAACTTCACACAGCCACCTCTGTCATACACTCAGCAGTGGGTTTATATGTATGGCACTCATAAACTATAATGTACTTACCCATGCTAAAGCATCTTCTAGTATGAATCTGTGATTAACTAGATATAGATACACAGCACAAAGGCAGTAAGCGGTACGTCTTCTCTGGAAGCTTAAATTCGAACTAAGCGTCTCTCCCGATAGAGGCGGGAGGGGATTTATCCGCGTCCAAAGCGATAGTTAGACCATTGGATTTTTGGCTTCACTAACAATGAATCTCCCACCTAAGGTTCCAAATGCAAAACTATGACTTTCTTAAGATAATTAGGATATAATTGAGTACTTAACCTGACATACAGTCACATACTTACAAAAGAAGGACTATTTACCTATAAAGGAATGTCAATTTTTAAACTGTACCTGATCTGCATAGAGGTGACCAGTCTAAGACTAGAAGGGTGTGCGCTGTCGCGCGACAGATGAACAGTTTGCGATCCATTACTTCATGGGTCAAAGTTAGTTCCGTATCCTGTACAGGACGTTGCAGAACGAACCTCAGCATTCTTTGGCTGTGGTAGTGGTTCGGTCAGCTCTCAATCCACTGTCAAAACCAACGCAAGACAAAATCGTCTGAAACTAGGATCAAATCCGACAATCCGGCATTATCATTCTGCGTCGACGTAGAAGCTCTTTAATGTTATCAGTCCATATCCTCTTAGGGCGTCCTCTTGCTTACAAGTATATGTGTAGCGCCTATGTTGGTAGTTGTGGATGCGTTTCAACGAGATGACCAAACCATTTGATCTTGTGTCAAGAAATGTGGTGCATGATGTTGTTCTCACAGTCTGTCTAACAGTAACATTTCGCACTTTTCTCGAGTGGCGGCTGTCCTCGGATATCTGATTTCACAGGTGTTAATTTTGAGTAGCTTAGCCTTTGATGATGTCCAAAACTAGCTCAAGTAACATAGTGTTGGTATGAATATGTTTTTTATAATCCATTTCTGGCATATCCACGTTTGGAGTTCTAATAACGGTGTTAGTTGGTGTATGCGTACACCTGTTCGTGGACATCTTGCTTATATTTCCTGATCTGTTCTCCCGTTCCTCCGATATTTTACTGTGTAGATATTTAATTTCCTAATATAAATATGTACCATGGTAATTCATGTTAAGGACTGAGGTCGAGAAATCAACCAGGTTACTCACAATGTATGGATGTTATGGTGTTTAATTTACACTTTGACTGCATATCTGTCTTGGGTTAACCAGTTTGACAAAAAAAAAAAAAAAAAAATCCCTGCTATTGTTTTACAATCAGACAAGCAGAGGCAATACATTGCGGATTTTAAAAGACACACACAGAAATACAACTACTGAAACTAAACTGATTGTCAAGGATTCAAGCGTGCCACCTTTTCTAACGATACCACAGCCATATGCTGCTTCTTCATTCATGTATTCATTCATTCATGCATTCATTCATTTATTCACTTTCACATTTCATTCGTTGATTTATTCATTTATTCATTCATTTATCCGTTCATTCATTCTTTCTATATTTCCTGCTCTTTACCATTGTAATTAGTTTTCCGACAGCATAAAGAATGTGATCAATATTTAATATTTAATTATTTATGCCGATCTAATGGTTGTCAAGTGTACTTTTAATGGAAAGGAAAAAAAACGTTATGTTGTCAAGGTGGAAATATCCTGCAATCGTCGAACAAAACTTGGCAGGTGGGGGTTGTGGTAACAGAAAGAGCTGACAGGCTGGTAGGCTATGCAACTGTAGCTGGGTCATTTTTGTAGGTGAGTGGACATTATAAGAACAACACGAAATTACAAGATTTAAGATCAATGGTAAGATTTCAAGAGCTCAGTTTGAATGTCGAAGTTGTCAGAGGAGACCAAAATATGAAGCTCGCAAGATTGCTTGTGAATCTAGTCCTAATCAGTACAGTAAATCAATATAACACACTGATTTATGGTTCTGGAGATCCGATCACTAATAGACGCATGTGTTGAATGCATGGTGGTCTGATTACTTATAGATGCATGGACCTATTGCAGATATTTGATCTTCTATGGACATACAGATTTATTTTAGAAAGATCTGATAACTTATGGACACACATAACTGTTACTTGGAGGTCTGATTAACAGAGGACACAAAGTTTATTACACGGGAGATCTGATTACACATAAACACATAGATTTATTATGGAGGCGACATGGCCACTTACGAACATAGATGTATTGCTGGATAGATCTAATCACCCACGGCCACAGATTCATAACAGTTGGGCCGGGCTGAATCAAGAACCGACATCATAGCACTCGGACCTTCCTATAAGCGCTCCGTCCTCATCTTCAGGAAATAATCGCAGAGTTCAAATTCCAAGGGTGCCAGTAGTAGTTTGATTGTGTGTCCGTCGCGCCTTTCCCCATGAGTGTTGAGTGTCGACCAGATTCCCTGGTCACTCGACAACGTCCAGCTTGTCATCCAACAACTTACCACAGAATGGAGCCAAACCAGACGTTGTGTCTCTCTGTTTCTTCACAAAACCTGCATTCTGTGCAGAAAATATCCATAGCACGCTAACTGCTTGGGATTTCTGAAGCAGTGCTTGCCACTCTGCATGAGCACACCTGTCTCCACCTTTATCAACATGCTATTTGAGTCAGTTACAATCACTACGTATGTGTACATATAGTTCTCAAGCCAGTGAAAAACTAATGACTGCCTCCACATCCATTCTCAGATTAGATGTAGTATCAAGATTTATTAAATGAGAGATCTGATCACTTATCGATACACAGATTTATTAAAAGTGAGAATTTCAATTATAGACACTTACATCAATTACAGGTGAGAATCGATTCCCCATGGACACATACATTTATTACCGAGAGATCTGGTTACCTATGGACACGTAAATTTTTGCAGCCGAGATATGATCACTTATGGACACATTTATTCATTACAGAGAGATCTGGTCACCTATGGACACATTTATTCATTACAGAGAGATCTGGTCACCTATGGACACATTTATTCATTACAGAGAGATCTGGTCACCTATGGACACATTTATTCATTACAGAGAGATCTGGTCACCTATGGACACATTTATTCATTACAGAGAGATCTGGTCACCTATGGACACATTTATTCATTACAGAGAGATCTTATCACCTATGGACCCGTAGATTTATTACAGCCGACATCCGATCAGCTATGAACACGTAGATTTATTACATCGCAGATCTGATCACCTATGGACACGTAGATTTATTACATCGCAGATCTGACCACCTATGGACCCATAGATTTATTACATCGCAGATCTGATCACCTATGGACACGTAGATTTATTACATCGGAGATCTGATAACCTATGGACCCGTAGATTTATTACAGCCGACATCCGATCAGCTATAAACACGTAGATTTATTACATCAGAGATCTAATCCCCCATGGACACGTAGATTTATTACATCGGAGATCTGATCACCTATGACTCTTGAGCACGTCCTGTCCGCGTGCAGGAAAGTCTAAGGCCGCTATACCTGGCGCCACAACAAGGTGCTAAAGGAGTTAGCAGCCGTTGTCGACCAGGCTAGAATGAGGGCTAACGCCAGAGCCAGTTCTAGTATCGTCCCCATTCGTTTCCTCAAGGCTGGGCAGGTTCCTAAAGGTAAGGTCAACCAAAACGCATTCGCTCCATCTGCGCTAGACTCTGCGAGGGACTGGTTACTGGCGGTTGATCTGCCAGGACATGAACGGTATCCCGAGTTGATCCGTAAAACCGGCCTGCGACCGGACATCGTTCTCCATTCTGCGCAAAAACGGCAACTCATCCTGATTGAGTTGACGGTCCCGTTTGAGTCGCGGATGGAGGAGAATCATTTGTATAAGCTCGAGAAATACAGTGATTTAGCAGCCGGTTTGAGGAGAAACGAGGCTTACACAGTGCGGGTATTTGCCGTCGAAGTGGGAGCGAGAGGCCTCGTTTCCACTTCGCTCTACAATGTGGTTAAAGAGTTAGGATTGCGCGGTAATGAACGGAAACGGGCACTCAAAAAACTTGGTGAGGTGGCCGAAAGGGCATCCAGCTGGCTTTGGACGCAGCGCAACAACGTAGGGGACGGGCCTCGGTGAGCTGGTCCGGGTATCTAGTGGAAAAGAGTTTCTTATCCCTTTGAAAAGTCCATCGTGTACGAATTGTCTGCCAGTGTCTCTCTGCCAACTGCTAATAAAAGTCCAAGATGTGTCCGGTAAACCAAAGTAAGCTTGTCGCTCGGTCGTCCAGGCATGCGGACTGTTCTAATTACGCTGCCGTGGCGGCTTCTTATCTCACAGTACCTCCTTCGAAACCACCAAGTCGTCTTGTCTCTGGCCGAAAGTATAACACCATCCGGTAATTCTGTGCGGCGGGGAAGCAGCCCTGAGCTTCATGAACTCAGGTGGGCCCACCTCCGAATACGTTTAGGAATCGTGGGCCGAAACGTGTGTCGAAAGAGGATAATTTCTACTGATGACTGTAGATCCCCGCTGTACTTGCTCCCTGTGAGTTTATTCTTATTGTACGTGGCTAGCCCACAAGACTACCAGGAAAGACTGGTGACTATCGGGAAAGACCTTTTGACACCTTTGGAAAGACTGGCCCCCCGGTATCGCCGGGGGGATAAACTGACATCTGGAGACAGATGTCGACTGTGGACCGGGTTGATCACCCCTAACACAGTATAATACCTCCGATTTCGTACGACCACAATGAAATATGCCCCCAGGGCCCTCCGAAAGGGGGGGGGGGGGGAGAATGAAGGGCCCAATCTGATTGATACCCTCGTTGACGACCTTGCTAGCCCCCGGACTGAGACACTCGCCCAACGTCCGGGCTGGCTCTGTACATGTGGGAAAAGCTTCACGGGGTTGCATGGTCTGAGAACGCATGCCGGAAGAATGAAATGCGAGGGTGCTCCACGCAGTAAACGCCGTCGCAAAACTACTACTCCTGTGGTAGTTTCTGAGTCGTTAGGGAACGACGGGCAGGGGGAACCCCACTCGCCCGGAGAGGCCCATGACGTCGACTGCGGAGGAGCACCTTTGATGATTTCTGAAGAAGTGCGTTCCAGAATCAGGTTTCCACCTGCGAGCGAGAAGGTGGTGTGGTGTAAGTTGGAGGTTACATTATGTGAGGTACTTAAACAAACTCTAAACAAGAAGCCGCTAGGCGACAAGCTTACAAAATTTGGTGATGTAATATATGAACACTGCTCCCGCGAGTTCGGGACAGTAGTAAAGGCACAGCCGGGTGCCAAGCAGAATACTAGCAGGAGGCAGAGGGACATTCTGAAGTGTCGGGCAGACAAGAATGCCCTCAGAAAACGGTTCAAAGCCGCTACGGGCAGCGAACGGGAGGGGCTGTACGAAGTTTGGTTGCATTTAAAGAACAAACACAGTGCCCTCTGTCGTGCCGAGCGTTTCTGTAACAACAGACGTAGAACCAAAAGGGAGCGAGAGAAATTCTTTAGGGACCCGTATCAGTTTGCCCGAGGTCTATTCGAGCAACCGAAGTCTGGGACTCTGGTTGTCAGTCAGAAAGAACTTGAGCTACATCTAAGCAAGATGTACTCTGATAAGAAGAGGAGAGAGCCTCTTGATGACAATCCAGAGATCCTTAGCGGACTCAAACAGCCTTCGGTGCCGAAGGTACCATTTAAAATGGTACCTCCCCTTTGGTCTGAGGTTGAAGATGTTGTGAAAAAGGCCAGCGGCAAGTCTGCCCCAGGTCCGAACGGTGTCCCGTACGTTCTTTACAAGCGTTGCCCGAAAATCCTAAAAATGCTTCACGTCTTGTTGCGACAAGCGTGGATCCGCAATCACATATGTCCAGAGTGGTCAAAGGCAAATGGGGTCTACATTCCCAAAGAGCAGGACTCGAAGAGTCTTTCCCAATTCAGGCCCATCTCGCTGTTGAATGTTGAGGGTAAGATATTCTTCTCAGTCATGGCTCGCCGGCTCACACAGTATCTGATGACTAACAAGTACATAGATACGAGTGTTCAGAAGGGTGGTATTCCAGGCGTTCCTGGGTGCCTTGAACACGCGACCATGATATGGGAGGCTATCCAGAGAGCCAAGCATGAGAGAACCGATTTGCACGTTATATGGTTGGACTTAGCCAACGCCTACGGGGCAGTCCCCCATAGGCTACTGTGGCGAGCCCTTCGCATGTTTCACGTACCGACACAGATCAGTCAAATGGTCGAGCAATATTTCTCTAAGTTCGCTTTGCGCTTCTCTACCTCGACGTTTACCACGAGGTGGACTGAGTTGCAGATTGGGATAGCTATGGGGTGTACGATCTCACCTATACTGTTTGTCATGGCAATGCAGATCATGTTAGACGGGGCGGCCGGCTACGGACTGGGCCTTCAAATAGGGGATCACTGGTTACCGCCACTGCGCGCATTTATGGATGACACGACTATTATAACGGGCAGCGAGGAGTCTGCCCGCACGATCCTGAAAAGATTGGACGCGGTGGTCCAATGGAGCGGTATGCAGTTCAAACCGCAGAAGTCAAGGAGTCTGTCAATCCATAAGGGCAAGGTGTCGGCGACCAGTTTTACGGTGGCAAGGAACAAGATCCCTACGGTTCTGGAGGAACCGGTGAAGAGTCTCGGTCGCGTTTACGATTCGAAGTTATCTGACAGAGCGGAGGTCCGGCGAATACACGAGTCACTGGCTACAGGCCTGCTCGCGATCGAGCGATGCAGGCTGATCGGAAAATTCAAGGTATGGTGTCTCCAATTCATGTTGATTCCGAAGCTTCTATGGCCACTGCTAGTCTACGAGGTGACGATGACTGCAGTGGAAACCATGGAAAAGAAAATCAATACAGCCTTAAGAAAGTGGATTGGTGCACCGCCTTGTCTGACCGACGTGGCTCTGTATTGTAAACAGGCTAAGCTGGTACTTCCGTTCAAGTCAATAACCGAAGAGTTTAAAGTCGGCAAAGTTAGGCTCGCCATGCTTTTGCGCGAGTCCTCAGACCCAAATGTCATCGCTGTCCAGCCCGCTCTAAAGACTGGTCAGAAGTGGAGAGTCCTCGATGCGATTGAATCTGCTCAGAACGCACTAAAATTGAAGGAGGTAATGGGTTACACACAAACCGACCGTCGAGGCCTAGGGCACGGGAAAGTCAATTGGTGGTCAAAGGCCTCAGCCAAAGAGCGCCGAGACATGGTGATACAAACGGTGAGGGACAACGAAAACGAGGTTCGGGTCCAGAAAGCAGCCCAACAGTCGCAGCAGGGCCATTGGGTCAGCCTGGAGAGCGCATTGCCGAGAATACTCACATGGGGTGAGATCTGGCGGATGACCCCGCTGCGACTGAGCTTTATCGTTCGTTCGGCGTACGATGTATTACCGTCCGGTGTTAACATGGTTAAATGGTCTGCGACCAACGATCCGACTTGCCCGTTGTGCAAATCAAAGCAAACTCTTGAGCACGTCCTGTCCGCGTGCAGGAAAGCTCTAGGTCAAGGCCGCTATACCTGGCGCCACAACAAGGTGCTAAAGGAGTTAGCAGCCGTTGTCGACCAGGCTAGAATGAGGGCTAACGCCAGAGCCAGTTCTAGTATCGTCCCCATTCGTTTCCTCAAGGCTGGGCAGGTTCCTAAAGGTAAGGTCAACCAAAACGCATTCGCTCCATCTGCGCTAGACTCTGCGAGGGACTGGTTACTGGCGGTTGATCTGCCAGGACATGAACGGTATCCCGAGTTGATCCGTAAAACCGGCCTGCGACCGGACATCGTTCTCCATTCTGCGCAAAAACGGCAACTCATCCTGATTGAGTTGACGGTCCCGTTTGAGTCGCGGATGGAGGAGAATCATTTGTATAAGCTCGAGAAATACAGTGATTTAGCAGCCGGTTTGAGGAGAAACGAGGCTTACACAGTGCGGGTATTTGCCGTCGAAGTGGGAGCGAGAGGCCTCGTTTCCACTTCGCTCTACAATGTGGTTAAAGAGTTAGGATTGCGCGGTAATGAACGGAAACGGGCACTCAAAAAACTTGGTGAGGTGGCCGAAAGGGCATCCAGCTGGCTTTGGACGCAGCGCAACAACGTAGGGGACGGGCCTCGGTGAGCTGGTCCGGGTATCTAGTGGAAAAGAGTTTCTTATCCCTTTGAAAAGTCCATCGTGTACGAATTGTCTGCCAGTGTCTCTCTGCCAACTGCTAATAAAAGTCCAAGATGTGTCCGGTAAACCAAAGTAAGCTTGTCGCTCGGTCGTCCAGGCATGCGGACTGTTCTAATTACGCTGCCGTGGCGGCTTCTTATCTCACAGTACCTCCTTCGAAACCACCAAGTCGTCTTGTCTCTGGCCGAAAGTATAACACCATCCGGTAATTCTGTGCGGCGGGGAAGCAGCCCTGAGCTTCATGAACTCAGGTGGGCCCACCTCCGAATACGTTTAGGAATCGTGGGCCGAAACGTGTGTCGAAAGAGGATAATTTCTACTGATGACTGTAGATCCCCGCACGCAATAAACTTTGATTCGGCAGAAAAAGTCTGTATTGAAGTTAGTTATTGTGTTACCGTGGTGACTGCATACTTTATACAATTAATCTGTTTTCCTTAAGAAAGTATTTGTTTGGATTTTTGTCTAGCGCTCTGAAGGTCGTGGGTTCGTTTCATGGCGATGCCGTTCAGTTTAAGAATGCAATCTTACGGAAATCCATGGGATCGTCGTCGAAGCTACGGAGGTCGTGTTCTGTGTGACGCTCTTGGCAGGCAGCTAGCTGTTCAGCAGAGAGAGACCGAGCCGTATGGGATAAAACCCAGTGCAATGAAGTCAATCCTCTCACTTTTACCTTATGTGATGCCTATTTTGTTAAATAAAAAGTGTCATATCAGGTTAAATTGCGGCGTCCGTGGCTGCGGCGTTGCGAGTCCGACTCGTAATCCAACGTACCGCAATCGAAACCCACTGCGGGCTGCGTGGATTTTAATCATGGTATGGAGCGTCGCAGGTCGACCCAGCCTAAAATGGGTACCCGGATGGCTGTCCTGTAAAAGTAAAGACGGGCGGCGTAATGCTCACCACATTACCCATCCAGTGCCAGACTAGTCTGTAAAAATATTGGACCCTCTTCCCATATACCCGATACGCCTAAAGGCGTGAAAAGGGATTTTTACTTTTTTTTTTTTTTACTTTATATCAGGTTAAATTAATTTGTGTTCCTGTAATTCCCTTCCTTCTCATTTAACGCGTCTCATTTTTATGTTTGATTTCGTTTCTTCTATGCTCTATTTCGGTGTCCTATATTATTTATATATGCTACCTTCCTCATTTCTATTTATATATATGTTACCTTCCCCATTTCTTATTGTTATTTACTTGAGTAATTGTACGTTGATAATCAGTAAATACACACAAAACACACAAACATTAATTAATTAATTAATTAGCTCTTTGTTTTCTGGCAATATGTTATTTTTCATTTTTACCGTTCCCTTTGAAGTTTTTGGTCACGTTGAATTCATGAAATGTTATTTATTTTAACTTGGCACAATCCTAATTATGCTAAGTACTTTACTCCATTAACATTGCCCTACATCTTGCAGTCTCGTGTATTTATTTTGTATGTTGGTTGATATTCTTGTTATAATTAGGGATACTATGAAAAACATAAATGCATAGTAGAACTATTTTGAAAGAAATTACTCAGAAAGAAAACTGGCTACTCTGGTCAGAAAAAAAGAAAATTTTTAATTTCTTGCAAATAATAAATCGGATTAATTTGTGACAACAAGAAAGGAGTGAAAGACAATAGTGCAACTCCCCGCTCCCCTTTCCCGCACCCCACCCCCATAAAATAGAGCAAACTAGACCGTCCAACATAAAGGAATAGAGGCAAATAGGAATAATAGATTATTGATAGTACACATGACAGAAGGTTGTGGACAGGGATGGTAAATAATTCCGCACATAAAGGATTAGGAGAAAGAAGTAAGTTATATTCATGCGTGTGGGAACATTAGAACCGTGAAATAGTCGTGTCTAGTTATACCAACGTTTGAAAACGATTCACTCAAACCGAGTCATTTTCTTTCCCGTCTGCTGATCAGTAAGTAACACCGCGATTGAAGTAACAAGGAAAAGTATCGAAAGGTAAGAGAACTAAATTATAAATCAAAATGTTCCCATCTACAATATCATACAAGAAGCACTAAATGCAATAAAATGAAAGTAATAAATTCAGTAAAGAGAAGTTACGAGAAACAAAACGTAATAATTTCTAACACGAAAATAATACGAACATTTCTTCAGGTGCAGAGACAGAAACCATCAAACAACCTGTGCATAAATTTGAATAATTTGGGTGCATCTTTACCTACAATGGAAGATTGGACAGAGATAAAGAAAAAAAAAGAATCTAACAAACCGACAACACTACTTTATCAATTTTAAACCAAATCTAACCCCCACCCCATTCCCACCCCCCCCCCCCCGCCCACCTCCAAAAATTTATAAAGAAAAAGACCTGAAAATACACTGCTTACTCATCCCTTAGTTATCAGTCTCATACTTTGACAGGAACCACTAACCACATGTGATAGGCAATGTTTGAGAAAGGTTGCAAAACAAAAGCAGAAGAGATCGAGTACGAAATGAACAGAACAGAATTACTTAAGAAACACAAACTCAAATGGCTAGGCCACATGGTGAGGTAAGCATAACAATGGAAACACCAAGAGGCAGAGAGAAACTAATGGAAGGAACGAGTCAAAGATTTCATAACATCACAGCATATCAAGCAAATCAGAAAGCCCTAGCAAGGTTACCAGGCAACTGTGTGTTTAGTGACACAAAGCAGATGTTGGCAAAAGAAAAAAAAATAATAGCAAAAGTAACAAATAATTCAAGGATAGCAATTAAAAACAAATAGGAACAATTATGTCTAGAAAATATTAAGCGGTACGATTTTACAAAACGCTCAAAACACAACAAAACAAAAACATAAGGTTCTGTCAAGAAACGCTAATCAGCGAAAGAGAAACTGCCTGACACATGTATGCTATATCTAGTCTCCGTATCGATACTATTTACACAGTAACACTCTGAAAGCTTCTTCTCGAACATCAATTACTGCTTGGTAATCACCACAACGGTTCAGTTCTGATTTACATTCTGCGACAGACAAGATCCGTAACCGATCGCAGACTGTTATCCCAGCTTTAATGACATGACAAATGTTATCTGTCTTCATGTGTTCAGACTATCCTACATTTCTGTGTTTCCCTTTGTAGGTCTCTCTTAGACGTTATCTAATCTACTTCACATTAAAATTTATCACGTTTATATAATGGCTTGTCTAAAAGCATAGTTATATAAAGTCACGTTCACACGGTAAGCATGTCTGGATAGCTAATATTCATAATCATCGACTTGACATTTGCGTTGTGAAACAATGTGAGTATTTTTTTTTATTCTGACATAACCAAGAACATTATTGTCAAGTTATTAAATAATTTATTTTATTATTTCGTCTTTCGTCTGATGGCATGCAGTCCACTTCCCAATCCTCCCCACACCACTTTTTTTCTTTCTTTTTTATTCTTAGTCATACTATCTTTTCATCCATGTCAGCCTTTGGTCTAACAAAATTTTCAAAGGGCATTGCCAAAGACCATCGCAAAACACCTATTGATTGATGTTATGAAGTAGCGA